>CAEGAF010078437.1:0-51128 GCA_903067075.1 Micropoecilia bifurca
GTGTGACAGGAGTCACTTCTTCTGTGTAAATCAAGTATCTACTAGGCGGGTAACTTGGCAGAAATGCTCTACAGCGACACTAGTGGCTGCATAATCAAATCTCTCTCCCGGCAAAGCAAGCAGTGAGTGAGCAAGGTGACAGTTGGATCGCGATACTTGTGGGTGAATATCGATTTTTTTTTCTAGGAAAGAAAAAATCGATATATATCGCGATATCGATTTTATTATACAGCCCTAGTTCCCACATGTCCCCTCCATGTGGCTAACATATCACAGCTCCTAGTTAATTATGAAGCATAATGGCTGCTCCTCTTTTTTATTGAATAATAATTCATGAATAAAGAAAAACAAGCAGTTACAAAGTTTTAAGAAAAGCAGAGATGAAGTCAGAGCAGGATTTCTATTGCTGAAACTGAGGGGTTAAAAATGTATCCAGATCATTTGTTTTAGCCTGTTCAATAACTCAGGGAGTCTCAGGATCTATTCCTAGTTTGAGTTTTTTCACTTGTATTTCTCCCTTTGTTTAAGTGCTACTCTACCAAAATATATCTTCATCTTCAGCTAGTTTTAATGATGTCTTCAGAAAACTGCAGAAAACATTAACAGCAGGTATGTGGATTCTAAAGCCTTTCTGAGCCTGTATTTTTTTATTAGCCATCACAACAATAATCACACTTCGGACACCCCTGAATTAAATAAAAAGAACATCATTCTGAAGCTGCTACCCTGCCAGATGCCAGAAGAAAAGACTGAACAGACTTTGACTTGGCCTTGGATTTTCAGACTTATAACAGATTAATAACGCATCAGGCTGAAGTACAACCCTCTCTGTCTCCACTGTTACTTAATCTGCTCCTTGTCTTTAGAAAAGAATGTCGTATATAACATCCATCACTATCAGAACAAAGGAAACAGATGCTGGAAGATCTGCAATCATAGGTGAATTTACTGCGCTGATGAAATGTAGCATGTCATCTTAATGCTCTTTAAAAATATTAAATCATCGAGTTGAAATTCTTTTTCTTTTTTTTTACTGAATTAATCAAACTGGTACGGTACTAGCTGATGCCTAATTTTACATGCCTTGAATCGGTGTTGAGGACAAAAAATCCTGACCAGGACTTTTCTAATTAAAAGACAAATTTATGTGCTTGAACTGCGAAAAACTCAGCATGTCATGATACAAGCAGCGCTGTGAAAAAATCACCTTTTTATATGAGTATTTTTGTCATTATTGTTATAAATTAAAGTGAATTTGTTTAAAGTGACTGACTAGAATATTACCTATCCAGTTAAAATATGTTTCTAACATTTGAAAACATTTATGCAAAACCTTACGTTAATTTTAGACAAGTCTGTATTTGTAGCTGTATAGTGACTTCACTGACATGGGAATGTTTCACTAATTTATATCAGTTTATTTCAGTAGAGCCAAACTCCAAAGAGACAAACCAGTCCAATGCATATTACTTAATATGGAATCCAGTTCAGTTTAGACTCAGTTCAATTCAAATATACAATCCAAACATAGCCTCAAACAGCATGCAAAAAAAATTATAATAAACTTGAATTTAGAACAAAACAACAATAGGTTGTAAGTTATCTAAAGAAATCCCAGTTAAATGAAATCGTAACAGTAAGGCAGCAGTAGAGAGGAACTTCTCCCTTTACAAGAGGAGATCCAGTCAGATCTTTTATACAACGGAAAAAGGAAGTTGATGAAAGTATTTTTTTTATTATTTATCATTATTTCATTTTTCCGTTTCTGCAGAAAACGCTCTCTAAAAATAAATGCTTTTCTCATATTGAACACTAGAGGGCATAGTTCACATAAAAATACATTTCTCTCTCAAATCTTAATAATAATAATTTTAAAAAAGTAAATCTCCTAATAATGGAAATGTTGTTAGTGATTTAAAGGTCAATAACTTAGATGAATCTATACTTGTGCTGACATATGGCATGTTTCATTTCAGTCACTGTAAGACTTATAGAAAACACATGAAGCTTGTTGAATGGAAACAAAAATAGCTAAAATAGGCAAGTCATGATTGGTCTGTGAAATGTGTGACAGGATGGTGGACCAGCTCCGCCGCAGACACAGCCGACTGCTGGGAACAGAGAACCCCATCAGCTGGAGGTCATGTATTTTATGTAGGAGAGAAGAACGACTGATGGAAGCATAATTCCCGTCAGAAGCCTGGATAAATAATTCAGGATGGTCTTAAAGCTGCACTTTGCAGCTCATGAGCAGGAATAAATCAAGCTGAAGCCAAACGACAGAGGAGAACCTCCTGAGAAAAACAAAGACAAGAGTCATCTGTTGCTATGACGATGGGGTACAAATAATTTTACGATTGTCTCCACAGACCCGGGGTTAGTTTTAATAACTGTTCTACTTCTGGTTTTTTATGCATATATTTATATGTAAATACATTGTTATTGCCAATGTCCATGACTCTACCATGCCCTTCACTTGACCTTAGATTTTACTTCATTTTTGTTTGACATTTGTCTTTTCAGTTTCTTTATACGTTTGAAAAGTTACACAGTCAAAATCTGAGAACAATAATTTGGGTTTTTTAACATGTCAAGTGAAAATCAAAAACAGGGTTTGTTAGTTTAAGTCATATTTACACCATGCTAGTTATTCACTTATAAATATCAGAGTTTTGAACTAAATATTCATTTAGAAAGCTAAATTTGTAGTTTGAAGCTAAATATTAGCCCAGACCAAACTATTTAGCTAGCTAAATGTTTATGCTAAACTATTTAGTTGCCAAATGTTTAGTTTTTAGATACATTTTTAGTTTCCAACCTAAATGGTGTAGTTTGGAGTTAAATTTAAGTTGGCCCTTTATAATTAGGGTGAACCTAAATATTTAGCTTAGAGCTAAGTATGTAGTTTACAGATAAGAATTTAGTTTGCAAAGTAAATATGTAGCTTGGGGCTAAGTCTTAGCTGATCCCTAAATGTTTAGCTTGTGCTTAATATTTAGCTTGAAGCTAAACTTTTAGATTTCAAACTAAATATCTATTTTGGAGCTAAATGTATCTCCAAACTATATACCTGAACATTTATGTTGGAGCTGGAACTAAGGATTTGGTTTGTAAACTAAATATGCAGCTTGGAGCCAAGTATGTGGCTCCAAACTAAGCATTTAGGTCCAAGCTAAAATTTTAGCTTGCAAGCTAAATATGTAATTTGGATCTAAAATTTTACTCAAACCTAAATATTTAAACCGAAATAATCTGCTGTTGATTTTTAACTGTATAACTTTGCAGACAGCAGCCGGTGATATGGACATTATTCCTGACAGCATTTTGACTGGTTGCATTTTCATCTCCATATTAAAGGAAAACAGCATCAAAAACTCCTAGAAAACGTTCAGAGAAAGTAGCTGAAATAATCCTAAGAAAGACACACCAATAAATCAGCTGCCAGCTGGAATCAGATGCTTTTTTTTTCTTGACCAGCTCTGATTGGTGCTGAGGAAATAAATAAATACATTTCTGATTATAAAAAAAAGCCCTAGCGGTCGCAGGAACAACACCACTCTTCGGTGTGGAAGTTGTTACTGTCAGCTGTTTTTTGTCACACTTTGTGCTCAGTTTTATCGTTTGGTGGGATCCTGCTGTGTTGGTGTACCTTTAAAACTCTCAACTCTATTGTAGGGGTCACCACGGCCATCTCTGGTTCTGATGGGTCAGCGCCCTCCATGTTCTAGACGCATCTTTGCCTTAAAACCGCTCATTCGAATGGCTGAAATAACTCTCCGTCACATCAGTCCAGGTGTGTTTAACCAGGAAATCATCACAAACATGCAGGATGGATTTCTACTGGACGATGCTCCAGACGGTTTCATTTGTGATTGTATTTGTTTGGAAATAACTGCAGAGCTTTAAAAACCCAGCAGTTAAGTATTTACTGTGACCAGTTCTTTTTTCCCCCAGAATTTTTGTAAATAATACTAATAAACTCATTATTTAACAATGAAAAAACATGTTGCACATTAACATAGTTGATACAGAGTCAATAGAATTTAAGTAAGACACAGTTGGATTAGTTTAGCTATTTTTTAAGGATAATGGAATCTTATTGTCACCTTCCTAAAATAACGGCCTTAGTCATGTTTTTTGCCAAAAGTGATTTTTAAAAAAATCTAAATCATCTAATAAAAAGTGAAGTCTTTTTTTGGGCAATTATTTTAGGAAGTTGACATTGAGTACTTGTTCCTCCTTAAAACCAGATGATGATGATGATGATTTTAATATTTCATTTGATCCCTGCACTGCCGTTTTCTATTTTTGGCATCAATTTTGTATTTCCGGTCTCCAGCTGTCGTTTTTGTCTCTAACCCCAGGAGGGATCTGTTGCCGTCCGCCGGGTTTCTGATCTAATCGACCGTATTGGCGCCTCGGAGTGTTTGAGTCTGAGCTCCAGATGCTGTGCTGGAAGGCAGAGAGGAGAAACGCAGACACACACACACACACACACACACACTCTCTGATGATGGCATCTCCAACAGTCCGCTGCACTCTGCAGACACACCCATCAGCAACACACAGCATCAGCACCAGCTGCCTCCGTCTCATCCGCCGCCATCACAAACATTCCCTTTCCCTGCTGCCCTGCTCAGCCACTTCGCTCCTCAGAGGAGAGACAATGTCATATGGGGTAAGATAAAGTAAAGAAACAGGAAGGGTGAAGAGCCTACCCGTCCCAGAGGGGGCAGCCTGCCAGTTGGGGAACGCCAGGTGGAAACAGTCGCACATGGTGGCAGCCGATGCAGCAGAGGAACCGGGGATGGAGGTTTGGGCAGGAGCCACTACAAACTGCTTCTTCTTTCCTCCACCTCTCCGTCAGGCTGTCGGTGCTGCGGGTCAGTCAGTCGTGACAGAATGAGCAGGGGGAAGAGCCAGAGCCGGAGGAGAGTTCCAGAACTCACTCCTGTGCTGTGATTGTCCACAGAGTGAAGGAAACTCCCTCCTCTGTGCCATAAACATGGACCCTCAGCGCAGCGGGGGTAACTTAATTATGGGTGGAGCTGCCTCCCATCCTCTCCCCCCAACAGAGTTCTCTTTCTTCTTGTCCTCTCGGTCTCCCTCTTCTTTCCCACTCAGTCCGATTGATTCACTTAATCCGACAAGGACGATCACGATGTCAGTCTGGGGACGATCCTCGTCTCTCACATGGAGACTTTAACTCAATCTGCTGCTGTGTACACTTGGTCTGAAGCCCCTCATTGTGGACTGGAAGCTGTGGAAATGAACGTCTGTTTATAAGCTGTCTTAAGCATTCAGAAGATGTATTTACATGACAGATCATTCGGAGTTCAGGGCAGGAAGGTTTTATTTACCCAGACAGAAAGTCCCACACAAAGGTATGGAGGACACAGGTTTTAAACTGTGATAGCAGGTTTAATTTGGCCTCTTTGAAATAATTTATGGCTGATGGGAAAGCTAATAATTGTTGAAAAGTGGGGAAAATTAGGTAAATATGCCGAAAAAAATTGGGTCATAATTGTTGGTTTTGATGGGCTGAAAGTTCTGATTTGAATTTGTTGCATTTCTCATTTTAAAAATGTTTTCGTTTTACTTTAGATTTTTCAAATGACAATAGCATAAGAATTATTATATTTGTTTCTGATTTCCCAAATTGAGTTATTAAAATCTGTCAGGATCAACAGCAGGTGACACATTTGACTTGGTGTCATTATTTACTTCTAAAAAATGAGGCTGAAACCCAGATTTAAAAAAAAAAATGTCAGCCTCATAGTTCAGGAGTTTTTTACCTTAAAGCTACAGTATGGAATTTTTTGGAGGTTATTTTTACACATTTTTTAAAACTGTCACTGTCGTGGCAGTGTGTTATGACAGATATTTTGTGAAAAAATGAAACTCCTCCATCCAGAGATGTTACTACAAGCTGAAGAAACGCACAGCTCCCAATCAGAAACAAGCAGTCCGAGCCAGGAGGCGGGTCTTAGCACTGTCAATCATCTGCCAAATGTTTCAATGGCACAGAAACTAATTATGTTTACTGGGAAACTATTTATCCATGCTAACTAGCCTTAGCATTCACATCAGGTTCTACATTTCTAACCCATCCAAATTATTCAATTCTAGATTGTCAGAACCAAGGTTGTTATTAACTGAAAGTAACAAAATAAAGAAAATTGAAATAGAGAAAAAAATGTAAATAAATAAAAACTGCAATTAATGGAGAAAATGTAATTATAACAAACTACAACCGTATCGTGCATTTATAAAGCTAACAAAAACATACAAAAATGATCAATCTAATATCCTTCATTTTCGTGTTTATGAATCTACTTTTCAGCCTTTGAAACTTATGTGAAATAGATTTTGTTTGCATCATCTCCAACGGTGCTAATGCTGGTCCAAATAGAGACTACAAAAGTTGGGAGAAAACACCAGTCATAGTTCAACAATGATTTAAATAATTTTTTAAAATAGTATCTTCAGTTGAGTATTCATTATCAATGAATACATAATCAGAATACAATACTTTGACCTTTTTGAATTCAAAAACACTAACAAAAAGTCACAACGAAACAAAACAGAACTCTGATTAAAAAGCCAGAACTGCTCAAACATTTGAGTCCAGGCGAAAACAGTGATGTGCTTTTTCCTCAATCAACTAGAGAAACAAATAATAACCACATTCAGGATTACGAGGGCTGGCTGCTGACCAAACGCTCTGTCTTTAGGAGGGAGAGGTGACTTTATGTCCATATTCTCCCTCACATGGTGTCTCACAGGCTGACGTCTGCTATCAGCTCCTTTTCCAAAGCTATCAGGGTCATTCGTCTGCTTGCTACAGGTTACCTCACAAAACAGAGAAAAATAATGGCTGCATTTCCTCCTTGTCTGGATGCTCTAATGCTTTGATGAGTGGCTGAGGCTGCACTGGCGGAGTGTTAGCACTGGAGGAACCGGCACTCAGATCAATACAGGAGAAATGCAAGGCAGCATTATTGTGGGGCAAGCAGATGAAGCTGCTTGTGTTTGTGGGTCTAACCTTCCAGAAGTGAGAGAAACGTGACTGATTCCACGTTTCCCATTCATCTGGCAGTGTTTCAAATGCAGCCATGCAAATATACTGGTGTGTTCTGGTGTATTTTTAGGTGCAGTATCAAGCTTTCCCCAGTGGAAATTATTTTCAAGTTAACCACCTTTCAACTTGATTAGGAGAAAAGTACCTGTCCATTATCCTTTCAACCACTGATCCACTCAACTAATTTGATCATTTCTGACTCAGCTGTCCGTTTTTTTGGTATTTGTTTTTTTTCTTTTTGCCACTGAAAAGCATGTATATTATGATTTTATTGCAGTTATGTATGAGTCTGTAGTCTGGACGGGGCAGACCAGTCCTCAGTTGGCTTTTTCCATTGTCTCGGTTATGATATAAAATGACACAGCATTTAATGTTGGCTCCAGTTAAAATCATTTTGAGTGTAAAGCTGGCTGGAGAGATGGTGAAGGCAAAGTCAGTCTGAAAAACTGCACTACTGCTTATGTTACTGTCAATATAAGGTCAGCAAGAATAAAATTTTAATTGGGTCTAGATATTTAGTTTGTGAACTAACTATTTAGTTTGAACTTTAAATATTTAGCTCAGACTTAAACATCTGGTTTGGAACTAAATAGTCTGCAAACTAAATATTTAGTTTGAAAACTACATTTTTAATTTTTAAGCTAGATGACGTCAACATTCATTTTTTTAAATGAATGTTGCAGCTTCATAAACTTTATGACATTTCAAACCACTTTTAAGTTGCAGCCACCAGTATAAGGATTGGTAGGCAGATGGGCTTCAGGAAAATCAATATCACCAGAATATTGCCCTTCCTGTCGACACACAGTCCCCACTACTGGAATCAGAGGAGCGGTGTTACGTAAAAAAACATTTTGAGCTTCACGTCATGTTATAATGTTATTCCCTCATCAAAAACCATCCTGCAGTGAATTCATGAATGTTTGAGAAATTGTTTAATCTCCCATGGCAACTGTTAACTCTGTGCAAGACGCTTGGTGGCACTGAGCCTTCAAGATGCAGTTTCTAAGCTTCTGGGCCTCTGTCTTGCTGAGCAGCCCTCCCTCCTAACTTCCCCACTCAGCTCCTTCAGACTAGCCAGTAGCAATTAGCAAACACTTGTAGGATCTGCGCATCTGCTGAGTTCATTATAGGAGCTGCTCCTCAAAGCAATACTGCTAAAATATTGTTAAAGGGTTTATAGAGGAGCTGTGTTGTGATGACTTCCTGGAACTTTTTGGTGTGTCTCTACTTCAACACACCTGAGTTAAATAATGAGGTCGTTAGCAGGACTCTGGAGAACCTGACTGCATTTAGGAGGTGATTCAGCTGTTGGATTTAAGTGTGTTGGACCAAGGAGAAATCTAAGAGTTGCAGGACACCAGCCCTCCAGGACCAGGATTGCCCATCCCTGATCTAGAAAGACAAAACATGAAGTTAAATTTGTGAAAGCGTGACATCATGTGAGCCCAGAAATGCGACCCGGTGAGTGTCTCAGTTCCACACCATGCAGTGTGAAACACAAATCTGATGATTCCACAGGCAGCGTCACATGGGACACATAGATACTTCCGGCCATATCCGTGCACATAGCACGCATTCTGACACAGCCACACAAATTTCATGCAACAGATTCTAGTCCAGGGCTTTATCCTTCATGTTCATGTTATGTTGTCTAAGACTGAACACTGGGAATGAATTATTCTCTGGCGTCACATTGATTCTGAACCTGACTGAGAGATACGCCACGCTTAACGTTCAGCAGATCGGAACCAAACAGGTTCACTTCAGGATCCTCGTACCGCTTCATACAGGTATTTCACTTTTCACTTCATCAGCCTCTGCTCCACTTTGACTTTAGTGGTGGTTGTATATATATTTTTAAAAAGTAATAATTTCAAAATGTTTAATAGACCATCACTGTGGACCATTTGCATAAACTCAAAGCCAGCTGGGAACTCTATTTTTTTTCTCATTTAACCTTTACTGTTGCAAATCAGCATCATAATTTACAAAAGGAGAACATTTTAATTTTATTATTAGCTTATTTTATTATTTTCAGTGTTGTAGCTCTTGTTACTGAATGCACTGAAGCAACCATTGGGAAAACATTTCTTTTTGTCAATTAATTAAAAGAAATTATTCAAAAATCCCAGTGCTGAGGATTTCTTGTGTACGTTCATATAGTTTGATAAAGCTGAATTTGTATTTTATAGTTAAAACCACAATGTAAAGTTGGGTGTAGTGCCTGACGACTTGCTTAGGGTTACAGTTTTACTAAAGCTGAATGTTAGTAACCTAATGAAACTTTTTCCCCCTTTTTTTCAGGTTAATCAGAATATTTTTGACAGTTTTATTTCGTTATATGTCATATCGTTTTGTTCAAGGATATACATTTCTCTCCTCCAACCTTAAAAGATGGGAAAGAAAACAGAACATTTGAGTAAAGCAGTTGTGTGTATCTTCATTGGTCCTGGACAAGACAACAGCCACAAAATACCAACAGCAACCACAAAATACATTCACAGTCAATTTGAATATTTGCTTAGATGAGCCTGAACAAAGGTCCTTTTTGAAAATGACAACCTTTTAGTAGGTATTAAACATACCTTTTAATCTACACATTTATAAATGTTTTTTATTAGTGTGATGTCATATTTTATTCTTAAACGTAATTCTTTCCATTAGCAATACATGAAAATTCATCATTTAAACAAAAATAAAGGCTTGAAAACATCAGTCTGTGTAATTAATCCACATCCTGGGTTTTACTTAATGAATTTTGTTATTCAAATAAACTTTTCAATAATATTCAAATTTATTGAATGAGACTGTTTATTATTACACCTGCTCAAAGAACAATAATTCAAACCTTAGCTAGATCTGTCGGTAGCCCGCTAACATGACTATGAAATTGAAGAGTTTCTTTGGTAACCACTTGTAAATACTGAATTTACCAAAGTGAAAATCATATCATTTTTAGTTTAACGTCCAGGAAAGGTAGGTGCAAATTTAAAATTTCTTCAGTTCTGTTTATTTATAAATCGCTAATCCCCAACTAATGTCACATTAAGGCTGGTTCAACTCCTATCCAAAAATATACAATCAAATAATTGTGGGGGGAGCCGCCGTTCTATAGTCCTTTATCAGTGAAATCGTTGGAATGTGTAGGAAAAGGACCATAACAAACACTCCAACCAGCAAGAAATTTCACATTTCATGAGTTAGTTTGTTTACAGTTGCCACAGCAACAGACAACAGATGGTTAGCGGTGGTCATGGGAGGCTCTCAGGTCCGTGTACATGTTCATTGCACCACGCCACCGATTCATGCGGTCGCCACATGATGGAACTGTATGCATGCTGATGAAAGCACATGCATGGGTGAACTCACCCACACAACAATTAGCGTGTACTGCGCCTTTAATTAGCGACATTTGTAATGCATTTATGAAAATTAGATTGACCTGTGGAGCCACGGAGGCCATGCCATATAATAAGTACCTCACATGTTTCAGTATTTTAGCCGGTTCCGTCACCTTCATCATCATTATTATTATCAACAGTGTAAGGCTTTAAAAGTATTTTTTTTAAATGTTTTCTCAGTTCTTGTATGTCTCAGAAATCAGTCACCTCTTAGAATAATGAGTTGCTTAAGTGAAAAGCAGAAGTGGAGCCTCCTGGATAACCAACAGGAATGCAGCAAGTGGTTCTGGATGGTAAGTTAACCACAAAACTGGGAAACCAGCTGAGCAAACGTGCTGCTGATTTTGAAATCATATTCTGGAGGCTTTTGAAGCAGACAACAAAAAATATTAACTTATTGTCAAAAATCCACAGGTGTGTTTTTCAACGTTTGTAAAATATCAACAAAGCTTTGCGCACATTTGTAATGGAAACTCAGTTACTGCTCAACAGCCTGAAGTGGGTAAGATTATAGACACAGAGCCAGCGTTCAAATTATTCAGCTTCATCTCGGAGCAACAACCAGCTTGTTTAAACTTGTATACAATCACATGTTCTAGCAGGACAATAATTCCCAAAACATTCAAATGTAATGGAACGGTTCTGCTATCGACCTTTTTTAAGATTGAGCACGATGATACAAAGGTAGGAAATCAACCAATTAAACCAATTTTAATCAGTTATAATTTTCTTCTTTTTAAGAATGGTTAATCATTCAAAAAAGGGGGAAGAAGAAAAATATATTTCCAACTTAATATGGGACTGGTTTTTTTTTCTTTTTCAGATGTTTTTGGGGTGGACACAAGGCCGGTCCAAGCTTTTTTGAGGCCCAGCGCAAATTTTCATATGGGTCCCCACATACTATCATGTCAACACCAGATGATTTGTCATTCCTATAAGCTACTTTATGCATGTAAAGTACCTACTGTCATTATCCTCAACTTACAGTTATTATGGCTGCTAATTTTAACCTCATAGGAGTAGCAAGCTAAAAACAATGTTATTTGGATCTATAAGCAGCCGTTGAACTTGCATTGAGTCTGTACTTGTATCTTTGATTCTGTATATTTGAGAAAACACACAGTAAATTTAAACTTGTCCACCTTTCAAAAACATGTCAGCCGTAACCTCTGAAAAACCTCTCTCAAAAATGATTCTCAGGAGGATTTGATATTTTGCTTCTCTGAAACAAAAAACCCCAGAAAGACCAGAAGAGTGGTCCAGCTCTACTGTACCACTTGCTTTCCAATGATTGCCCGGAGCTGACCTAGTCAGTGACGTCCCCTTATTTCCCTTTTCAATTAGACATACATCCCCCACTGACCGGGGTCTGTCTCCCTCTAACAGACGGTCATTGGACGTTGTGGAGAAAAACAACATACCAGCAGCTAATTTGTTCTATCATGAAGTCTGAACAGTTCCCTCTTTGGTCGGAGGATTCGGGTTTAAATCCATTTCCCTGTGAACTCGAGAGTTTAGGTCAGGATTCACAGCCTGTATTTAAATCATCACGCTTTGCAGGGATGTGTCCCTTCCAGACAGGAATTTGATCCTGAGGGTCATGGACCTTTCAGAAATTTCCCCACATATTTTTGTATTCGGAAAGAAGTCAAAGCATGATTAGTGGCAAGACTTCAGTCATTCTTTTAAGCTAGATCAAGCTTTTCTAAGCTTTACATTATGTTATCATGTTATTCCTTCATTAAAATCATACCTGGAGTGTTGCTTTGATTATTTCATGCATGTTTGAAAAATCCTTTAATCTCCCTTGGCAACAATTCAGCTCCTCCAGACTAGTGGCAGCAGCATAAAGGTATCTTTTAAAAATACCTTACCTAAAACCTAAAACAGGCATTAAACATAAGTAACAGAAACAAAAGCTGTAAAACATCTATTTATGTTATCACTAATCATGTGTTTCACCTCTTGATAAAGTTCCTGAAACAAATTGATATATCAATAACTTTCTAATTTGTTGAATGTGTCTGTGCTTCTCAGTTCAACTAAGAAATGCATGAAGGGGGCGTGTCCAAAACAGGAGGAGCTTTTTAAAGAGACAGAGGCCAATTTCAGGTAGAGCTATGATGCAAAACCAAGTTTCTTTTAAGTCGTATTTGACATACAGCATTTTCATAACAACGGAAGGTAACATGGTTACTTGATTGTACTGTACAATCAATGACACGTTATGCTGGAAAATACATGATCACCCTCATTGAGCATTGAGCAATGTAGCACAATGCGCAGGTCAGATTTAGAAGGTCGTTTGTTTAGACAATCAGAAACTAAACAGGAAATGTTTGTGGAAAGCGTCCAACTTTTAGGTCTCCTTTGCTTCTGCCCTTTTCTTTTACTTATTCTCTCTTTCTTTCTTTCTCTTTCTTTCTCTCTCTCTCCCTCTTTTCCTGTAGCTTCAGAGAAGACAGAAAGCTGGTGGAGGCAGTGAAATACTTTGGGTCATGTTTTCCTTGGAAACCTCGAGTCCTGACAGTCATGTGGATGTTACTGAGTCGTTCCAGCTAAATGGCGTTGCTAACCCCATTATTCCCTGACCGTGGCCTTCTCCAGCAGGATAATCAGCCCTGCCATGTCGCTCCAGTAACACATGGTCAAGGTGTTGGCTTGACCTCCACGTTCTACATCAACATGCACAACTCAATGAGTGCTTAAAGTGATGTACAAATGTATTAATGCCACTTCATCTCTTTCACATTTTGTCACGTTGTTGCAACCGTTTAATTTTACAGAAAAGTATCTTAATGAGGTTTTATGTGAAGACCAAAACAGATGAAGAGTAAGGTTGAGAGGTCATCTGCAGCAGAATGGTTGAGATCACAGTCTATACTTGTGTTAGAATGAGCACAAAATGGCTGCATTTGAGCTTTTTTGAGCAGCTGTCACTAAAGCTAAAGCTGCTTCTGTGATGTTTTAAGTTTGAATTTGTCCAATACTTTTTACTTTACAATCAGAAAGTCGTCCACAACATAGGATATTGTTTTATGACCTAAACCTTCTGAAAACGTCCAGTCTGCTGCATTGTTTGGTCTTCATGATACTGTGTAGTTTACAATGAACATGTGAGGTCTTAAGAAAATACCTATCACTGTGTACTCACATCTTTAAAAAACCTCAATTTTGTGTGTCTAACATGAAGACCTTAAAATATCTTAAATTCATTTTTAAAAAATGTAAGTTGGCCTTAAATGCATTAATCACAGGTCTTAAGGTTTTTTGCGGCAGACGTAGTTCATGTAGTTTCTTTTATTGTGGGACTGTGTTGAGGCCATGGCTAGTTAGCTGCTAACATACCCTCGCTAGCTAGCTTTTTTAACTTTGGCAAAAGTTAAAAAAGTCGCTTCTTTAGCCAATCAACACGAGGTGAAGTGCAAAAAAACGTTTAAGTTTGGCGCTACGATTGCTAAGGCTGTGGATTATGCTGAGTGACAAGCTGCCAAGAGCCACACAGACCCTGGGAGTTTCAGTTTTTCCTATGATTGATTGAAATGTAGTGAATTTCCCCAACCATCCCCTAAATATCCTAAAAAGTTTTACATTTGACTTGCTGGAACCTGCAGAAACCCTGTGTATTTGAACCTGAGTGTGAGATTAAGTTAAATGGACTATGTTGGTGACATCTGAATGCAAGGAGTTACACCACATTTTCTCTATCAAAGCAGCTTTAGAGAGCCAGTCTATGCTTAGCTAGAGCAGGTTATGCAGTTTTAAATCGTAATGTTTTTGTTCAATCAATGTAAATATAATAAATACATTTAATGTTTGACTATGAACTACTTAAAAAATATACTTTTTATTGTGTTTGTACTGAACATTTGCTACATAATGTTTTGAGTATGTATGAGTAAGATATAAAATGCTTTAAAACGTCAAACTACTGTATATTTCTGTTGACGCAGCACATTGTATGCTGTACTGAAACGTACGTCTATAAAAATAAATACATCTGACATCTCTATCTAAGTGCTGCTGGGTCCGTGAAACATCCGTCCATCCGATCCATCCCATTGTTTAGAAGCAGCAGCAGCTCGGCTTGTTTATTCTTTGAGTGTGCTGAGTCAGCCTGACACACTGAGGCTTACTGGGCCCAAAGCCTGAGTACTTCACTGCACCACAGCAGGCTGATGTGTGCTGGGGTAAAAAAAAAAAAAGAAAGAAGAAAAAAAGAAGGTAAACCTAGACTGAAGCACTGCATCGATAGATGGAAGGATAGGTGTGGCTTTGTGTGAGCAGCGGTTGTGTGCCGTGGTGCACGTGTTGCTCCTCCTCGCCTGTAGCCACTCCCTGAATTCCTGCAGCAGCAGCAATCGTGGCCTCTCACCCACAAACCCTGCTTGCTGGAATCCAGAGAAACCTAAAGTACTGAACCTGAGAAAGAAACAAAACTAGAAAAAACATGAAGCAAAGTTCACATTTCTGAAACCTATTCATCTTCCCCAGTTTCTCAACTTGTGATGCTGTTATGATGTGATTTGATGATTCTGATGATGCTTGTTTCACAGTTGATGACTGTGTGATGTTTTTATCAAATAAAGCATTGGGAACGGCCTGGTGTTGCTGAAATGCAAACTAGGAGCTTATATTTTGTGTATGGTGGCCTTCACTCTTCCATCCTGGTCTATGTAAAGCTGCATTTTTTTAAAAAATGTCTTTATTTGTTAAAACTGTCATGTTGTGACGATGAGACAGATAATCTGTGGAAAATCTCAATCTCCTCCACCTGAGTTACTATTGCTGTCTAAAGAAATGCATCGCTTCTGGTCAGAAACAACCAATCAGATCCAGGAGGAGGGGCTTAGCACTGTCAGACATCCTCATGTACTTGCTGCTAAATGTGCTAATGGTGGAGAAGCAACTTAGCATTAGAGGAAAACTGCTTATCAGCCGTTGTCCGTGGCCGTGCTAACTACCCTTGGCATTCGTGGCAGGCCATGTTGTGGTGTACCAGCTTGAGAGTAGCATAGAGCAAGGGGAGAAGGTGAGTGCAAGAGTGATTGACAGCACTAAGACCCTCCTCGAGGCTCTGACTGGTTGTTTCTCACTGAGTGGTGAATTTCTGCAGTTAGCACTGGGAGAAGGCAAAGGACCTAAAAAGAATTCACAAATTATCTTTCTTATAGCATACAATCATAACATTGGGGTAGCTTTAATAAATAAGTTAAAAAAATATTACCTAAAAGTTACATAGTGCAGCTTTAAGGTAACCTGTCAGGCCATAGCTATGTTTCAGTCTGCTGTTGGATTTCATTGTGGGTTCATCCAGAAAAAAAATAGCTTCCTATTGAATTGATAGCTTTAGTCATTTCTGACACAGTGGTTTGCCTGGCAGTCTAACAGTAGTCACATAAACCTGGGCTAAGACCTTTCACAGTCCTAAGGCCGTAGCACAGTGGAGTTTCCTCCACAGTCTGTTGCTGCCCTCTAGAAGAAGCTGACCTGGGCCAACCCAGTAAAGGAAGTTGAGCTGTGATGCTGCAGATCTGCGTGCTCCAACAGCATACATGAAATATAAGCTACGCTCTCAATCTTGTAACTGAGACGAGTTCCTGTCAGTTTCCAGAAACTGTCGCTCCTCACTGGAACACACTCTTTTTGCACAAGGATCAGCTTTCCTGAAAACACACAGCCGTAAAGAGACTGCAACAACAAACACTGGAAAACTACATCTTTTTTTTTTCCTTTTTTGAACCTGCACTGTCATCCTGACTCGAAATGGAAAAGTGTCGTGTTGTGAAGCGGCCACTAGAGGGCACACTTGGCTTCTATTTCACACACGACATTAGGTAAAAAGAAAGAAGAAATATTTTAGCCCCACCTGTGACTTTTCGAAATATAGTTACATTTGATCAAATATATGTATTTTGATTTTTTCTTTTTCTTTTTTTTGCTTGGGATTCTACGTTATGTAACCTATAAATACTTCAGATTAATGCAGAAGCATTAGCCAGTCTGGGGGCAGATAATGATGGGGAACATCTGCCTGTCAGACCAAATAAAACTCTGTGGGTGGGGAAGACAAGCATGTCTATAAGCACACATAATTTTAGGATAAACTCCTTGTTAATGTGTGGCTGGTTATGCAGTACAACACTTTGTATCAGCAGTCAGCAGAAATGAAGGAATGAAGGATAATCCTGCTCTGTGTATGGCAGGAGTTCCACAAGGACCTATTCTTGGTCCTTTGTTGTTTATGATCGATGTGATATCAATGATCTTTCTTTTGCCTACTGTACCTGAAACACATAGAAAATAAAAGCGTACAAGATGGAGTATTGTAATTCTTTACAGCCAGCAAATTCAAAAAATTCAGTTAAAAGTTTCCACCAAAAGCTGGAGAGGTGCATCGACTGAGCTGTGTTATGATTCACAGCGCTAGCGACTGTCGCTAGGTGATCATCCAGGAAGAGTGAAAGCTGCGAGTCGGTGACTATAAATAGTTAAGAGAAAAATAAAACTTGTGCTAAGAAATTATGAGATTCCAATTATATCAATAAAACCTTTAGCTTTTTCTAACTTATCATTTTGAGGTGGTGTTAGGCTTTTAATATTTTTTTATTTTTCCCATTTAGAGCTTGTGCTTTTAACTGAAGCCATTAAATTGATGTGGTGACATGCTAAGAATTCATTCTCTGTACCTCTAGCTATTTAGTTTAATATCTTGAGTCATTGCTTCAATAAGTCCATATAATGTTCTTTATTTATGCTGCCATCCATATTGTGCGGTGCACCAGTCCCTCTTTCAGCAAAATACCAACACATCCTGCCCCCTTGTTTCTACAGTTGAGATGGAGTACTAAGGCTCACAAGCTCCCCCAGTGGCCACCGGAGGCAATGTATGTTAAATATGTACCAAAATTCATTTATCTCTCAGTAACAGAACTGATTTCCATCCTGGTCGGTTTAATGATTTTCATATACTTCCATTTATTTGTATGAACAGCACCTTCCTGCATATTGTAGCCAAAAATAGAGCGTTGCCTTACAATCATCCACAGCTGTCCTTGCATGCAGCTCAAGCATTGTGAATTAACCTATCAAATCCTTACAAAGTCATGACGTCATCTTCTGAGCAAATTGTTTGAAGGCACCTCTTAATTTGAAGTTCATATTTTCTTTTAAAATTGAAAAAAAGCGCTTTATTGTTATTATTATGGAATTCAGAAAATAAAAACTTATTTTGCTTTTCAATTAACGACGAAGTAATAAATCACCTTTGTTCAAACACAAAAGTAGTTTGTGGGGATTTTTATTGTATTACTGGAGGGGGAAAAAAATCTATAAAACATTCCACAAAAACACATAAAAGAATTATAATATTAGTAAGTGACATTTACACCATGATCAGCATCAAAATACAGCTTTTTCTTTACAGATTAATGTGACATCATGTACTTTGATGCTAAATAATGGAACA
The DNA here is from genome assembly GCA_903067075.1 of Micropoecilia bifurca. Classification (NCBI taxonomy): domain Eukaryota; kingdom Metazoa; phylum Chordata; class Actinopteri; order Cyprinodontiformes; family Poeciliidae; genus Micropoecilia; species Micropoecilia bifurca. Next base: position 17,954 of record CAEGAF010078437.1, read on the forward strand.
ACTTCGGGCTTTATTGTGTTCAGGTTAGGTAGACAGAAAGCAGGTTTTAATTATTATTATTATTATTTTTTTTTTTTTTTTTTTTTTCACAAGCTACAATCGAGCTGTATCACACTGAAAGTCGTGAGCAAAAAAAAATTGTTGGAGCTCCTCACCCATCTCATGTGATTGGTCGCTGGTCTGAGTCTGGGCAAAAAAACAAGCTCCAACTCCTCCTGGTGAGCCGCTGACGTAAAACCTGCTTCCTCCTCCTCCTCTTCCTCCTCCTCCTCTTCTTCCTCCTCTTTCTCCTCCTCCTCCTCGTCCTCCTCCTCTTCTTCCTCCTCCTCCTCCCCCTCTTGTTTTTCCCTCAGCCCTCCGCTGCTCCTCCTCCTCCTCAGCTAGTTCGCTGTCAGGAGACATTACGCTCATATTCTTGTAGTATTCAGCGAGCGCAGAAAATGGCCAAGGAGAACGAGGGTGGGGGAAAAACAGTCCTTGCTTTTGAGTGCTTTACATAACAAAGTCTCGGGTTTCTCTACGGCGAGGCAGAAGCTTCGACAGCAACAAAACAGCTCGGCTCAAATAAACATGTTCGGTTCAGTAGTAAGGCACATTTTCCACAAGAAACGAGGAGGGAGGGAAGGAGGTTACTTTGGTCGGAGAGCATAGAGCTGAGTTACAAAAAAATAAAATATGTATATTTAAAAAGTAACACAAAAGGAAACGTCTGTGCCAATCGGCGTATGGCTCTGAGGAGCGAAGCGCAGGTAAAGCAGGAGTATCCAGGTAAACTAGCAACAAACGCGAGGTAGAAGAGCAAACTACGGCGGCGTATTAGGGCCAATTTAGACAGAAAAAAAGGAGTACATTTCCGAAGAAAACACCATTTTAGAAAATTATATTAAGCCCAAATTTCTGAGTTTTTCTCAGATATTTTAGATTTTTCAAACTCAAGAGATTTCTGTTTTGTTTTTGTTTCTAATTAATTTTAGAGTTCTTTTTGTTCTGAAATTTTCAACATTTCAAACTCAGATATTTCTGAGTTTTTGCTAAAAAAATTCTGAGAGTAATCTCAGAATTTCTGAATTTTTTTCTCGGAAATCTGCTCCTACTTTTTCTCCCCTGTATTTGCAAAGGCGCTAATATGCAGTAGTAGCAAACTGCAAACAGTGAATTTTGAGATCGTGATTCGCTTCCTGGGTTCCCACCTCCCCCTTTCCTGGACACAAGATTGCAGTTTTAGGTAGAAACAAGTACAAAACTGTTTAAAAAAAACAACCCCCCCATCGCCAGAATACAAAAAGCACAAGGCCTTATGAGTACATAGGCTTAAATGTTGTCATTTACAATTTTAGGACATGGCAAAGTTTCCTATTATCAATCGCAGCTAGGATTACATTTATCAATAAAAAAAATTTAAACAGTTCACAATTTTGTTGCTTTTATGTAATGCTGGATTTCCCCAAAACACAAGCTGCCATAACAATAACTGGTAGATTTGTGTCAACAGCAGCCATTCCACCAACAGATTAAAAACAAACAAACATTATAAGTTAAACTTACATTCACACAATAAACTCGCACATCTACTGAAGTTTGTGGCCGGTTTATCAGTCATAAATATAAAATAACATTAGATTAAAACATTTAAAAAAAAAAACAATATTTCCCCATTTACATACCAAAGAAGAAAAATTCTTATCATTTTTGCTGCAAAAAAATAAAAAAAATTTAAAAAATTACATCTAGATTTTATTTTGACCAAATGATTGTAGTAAAATACTCAACAATACAGCTGCAACTTTTTTCCCCAAAAAAGGGTCAAGTTGGTGCAGTATATGGATGTCCAAAAGTACCACGACTAAAATAATAAATTGTTAATTGACAAGTGTAATGAATTCAGACACAAATATATTATTTGTGAAATATAATTTAAAATTTTTAAAAAGAACATTTCTTTTTATAGTTTTTGTTTTTGTAATTTTACACAACATCAATTTAGAAACTACTATTATTGGTAGTTTAGTTGGTGTGCAGGTTGACCAATCAGATAAAAAGGTTTATTTGATTAGCATTACAGATTAAATTATGCATTTTATGAACTGTGAGTGTGAACATAAATAAATTTAAAATAAATAATTATTTGAGTTTATTGTATATTTTTAAAAAAATATTCAGATGATGTTTCTATTTTCAATTAAATTTTTAGCATGGCATAAATAAACAATTAAGTTGTTTTTTTTAATTGTGGCACTTTTGGCATTCCATAAAAGAAAGCTTTCAGTCTCATAACTAGCAGGAAAGTCAGGCCTTTGCCCTCCTGGCTGGCTGAAGCGCAGCCTCTTGAGTAACTGAAGGAACTTTAATTAATTATCAACCCAGGTCTGATCTGACAGACTGAGTGACGCAGCTTTCATGGCCACTTGGGTTCCTTCGTCCACAGCTGTTGTTTGACACACAGAGCTTCACTACAACAGATCTCCGAAAAGCTACGCTTTGACTGAGTGAAGGAACACAAACATGGCATAGTCTTTGGTTCGCCTCACAGCTAAAACAAACAATCTGTTGTCAAGGTAAAGAGCTCCTGGTCCGCTTCTGAAAGCGGCAGAAAATATATTCTACCGGTTGCTACATGAGGTTTGACTTCACGGACAGTATCACCTATAAATCTGCTGATCTCAAATCAAAAACCTCTCCGTAAACATTTTCCGAGCCTGAGTCCAAAATGTTAAAATGTTTCTTGTCAAAACTGTGCTGCAGAGCGTAACAGAGTCTTGAGCCCTTCCCCACTTGTTTCTGAACACCGTTCTACTGTTGGCCAAAAGAAAGCGACTGCATTTCCCATCACTTAAAAACAACAAACAAGCAAACAAACAAAAAACATTTTCAGATTTTTGAAAATAATTCCAGTCATGTAAAACTTGAACAATCAGCATGTGGAAACATAAAGGAGCGTCACAACCGCATGAAACTGGCATTTCTGTTCAACGTTAGCATACTGTGAGACTCTCATGTAAGCCAACGCCTATATGTACATAAATGTTCATACTGGAGATGCACTGATCCCATATTAATATCTGCATGGGTTCAAAAATTGAAAAAAAATTATACATCAGCTATCAGGGACAATGTGAACAATTAATAAAGGCAGATCTACTCAGTCAAATTCTATGTTTGCTGCTTTAATTATTTTACATTATATTTATAATCCGTAATTGCTCTTTCTGGACCATTTGAAAGGTTTGCTGCAGGTTGTTTTTACATGTTCGACTAAAATAGTCAACCTGTTGTTTTATCAGTTTTATCAGCTGTTCCTCTCCTAATTACACTAAATGAACAAATGTTTTTCCATGTTTGACAAGCTAGTGAAGCTATTGGTGTATTTCGGTGAGCTGTTCTGGTGCAGTTAGCAAACGAATTTGTAATTCAGCACATTTATGTCTGTGTTTAAAAAAAATATTCTAAGTCAATTCAGCCGGTTTTTTTCATCGAATCGGATCTATACCTTAGATATCGGTATCGGTATCACTATTGGTATTGTTTGTGAAAAAAGTGGATCAGTGCATCTATAATTCATATGCAAATTATACTAAAAGTTGTAATAAATATTTCTTGTCTACTTTGAGGCACGAGCAATAAGTGCATATCTGGTTCCTCGTTAACGAGGGATGAGCGTCATTCAGCTTCATGTCTGCACATGTTCAGAGTGTGAAACATCCAGAATCCAGAACCTTCTCACGTCTGATCGACCGACTGCACGTGACGTTGTCATGGAGATCAGGACTTCACCAGAATCTCCATGATGTGGTCCAGTTCGTTCAGGTCCAGCAGACACGACTGGAGGCTTCCCGCCGAGGAACGTGGCTTCACGTCGTCGTCGGGCCAGAAGGACACGCTGACCGGCCATAGGGAGCCGCCGGCCCAGGCGGACGGCAGCTCCGAAGTCTCATACATGGACGTGTCGATGTCCTCAAAGATATCATCCAGGGCGAGGTCACTTAAGTAGCCCATGGCGCTTCCCGCATCGCTAAAGGTGTGACCGACAGTGTTGGGCGGAGGTTTTTGTAGGTCCGTGGGGGCAGCGTTTGTTAGTTCAGGGGACAGCGGGGGAGACGGGCCTTCTGCTTCTCCCTCTGTGCAGCCGGGGCAGGTGACCGACTCGTCCTCCCTGAAGTCGTCCCTGAGGAGACACGCGTCGGGGCTCACGCCGCCGAGCCGGACGTCTGTCCCGTCGCTCCGCATCTCCTCCTGGATCTGCCTGAGTGTGTTGATGAGGAGCACGGAGCGCCGCAGGCTGAGCTCCACGCCGGCCTGGTAGTGCTGCAGCTTCTCCAGGCAGAGGCTGAGCACCAGCTGCCGCTGCTGCAGGCGGCCGGCGTCAGTCCTGGACCGTCGGTCCCCTCTGTCCTCCTCCTCTGAGTCCTCCAACGCCGTGTCCGGCCTCTTGTCCTCCGTCGCTGCGGCGTCGGGGAGCTGCTCGGCCTCCGGACCCTCCAGGCTGCTCCACTTCCGCTTCACACCTCGACCCAACATTGACCTGCAGCGATTCATCAGGGACAAAGCATTTGAACAACATGCTAACTGGGAGTGCGCCGATAAATCATCCTCCATTCCCTTGACCTTCGGGGATCAGCCAATGCTTATATGTGAAGCCGATGTAAGCTTTGGCTGAGAACCGAAGAAAAAAAGTGTCTTCCAATTTCAGTTTCTTGTGATTTCCTACATATTTAGGCCAAAATGAACACCTTAGCATTTTTTTACATATTTTTTTATTAAAATTTTGCAGCATGTCCATTATAGTGGACGTCCAATCTATTTCAGTCTAAATTATGACAGAATTCAAAAAATGGAAAAATGTACAGATTATTGTTTAATGAATCACATTAACCCAACAAGAGGTTTCCCAAAGTCAAAATCTTCTGGACTAAAAAAATCAAAAGCGCCAGTTATTAGCAGGAAAATGATGAGGAATAAGTTCTGCAAACGTCTCAAAAGGTCTTCCAGCAACTGGAACCATTATGATGAACCAAAGAATACCAAAGCCACCCCAATTACCAGAAGATGGGCAACTGTGAACAAGAGAGATCATCTTAGCTGACTGTCACAAAGTGGCTTGCCGCTAAACCTGTGGTGATGGCCTCCACAATTTATGGGAAAGATCTAAACAATATTTGCAGTTGATGGTCAAACAAAGAAAAAAACTTGTGTCCATGATCTTTAGGACCAAATGTTGGCCATAGAGATCCAACATTTGGATCTTTATGGCCAAATTTTGAGCTTTCATCGAATGTCGACCAGAACCATGAAATGGACATTCATAGATGCCTGGCACTAGTCAAAAATACAAATAAATCCTGGCCCACCTAGCACAGCAACTTTCCTGCTCTCTCTGGTTCTGATGGTCCGTTCACACCAAACGTGTTTTGAACGTCAACCCATCTGGTTTATATTCAAAGTCTATATGGAGGCGTATTGAGGGCCATGGAGGAGCGTTCTGAGCACCTAGCACGGTGCGATTTGACTGTTTTTATGACGTTCCACATAGAATGTGAATGTAAACCAGACGCACCTAATGCTCAAAACAATTTTGGTAGGAATGCACCAAAAGTGCACCGTGTCAAATTTGATTTAGGAAAAAAAAGGGACTTCCCAGTATGCAAACCTATCACATGACACATCTCTGGAAATCCCAGGATGTCCTCTAAAGAGTACTGTAGGGGTGGAAAGGGTAACTCAAAGTATGAACAAAAAATAAGCTTCACCAAAATGTCCATTATAAGGGACATAAGTCTATGTGCCGGATCTCAGGATCTACCTCTGGAAAGGTATGAAAATCAAACACTGTCCTCTTTTGCTGGGACAGAGACTGGCAGATCGACCCACCAGGTCTGCATGTTTGCAGTTAGCAATAGTCACCCCACTGTTGCCAACTCAGCAACTTTATTTCAATATTTACTATCATTTCAGATACAAATATCAGTAATTGCCATTTTAAAGATGAGCATTTGGCCAGAAAAATGCAATCGGTTCACCTATAATGCTAACAAATGATCATGTTTGCAGCCAGACAGCTAAACATTTATATGTCAACCTTCTCAAGGCCAAAATTCAAATTCATTTCAGATTCAAAGGGTAATTAAATACTGTTGTCACTCATATTAATTCAAAATTTCAAGAAAGACTTATTGTAGCTAAAATGGCACAAATTTAGTTTTTCTGCTGCGACAGGCTGCTGTGGTTTCTGAGGTTTTCCTATTTGAAATGTTCAGTAGTTTAAAACATCCTGTCAAAAAATGTGCTTCATTGGCAGTTCCATTAGTCAGTGTTCTGCTAAAACCGGTGAAATGGACTTCAAATTTTGATCACCATACCTGCTTATGATACACTAAATTCATATAAACAATATATAAAATACATGTATAAAAACAAAACTTGCCTAGAATCCAACAGGCTACGTCAGCAAATTTGCTACATCTGATTCAGTACTCAACAGCAAAAACTAAAATTTTGTCGATGCTAACATAATTAGAGATCAGCATTGTAACAACAAATCACAATTTCTGTCCCGTTTTTCCATGACAAAGTTGAAAAACACTATAATTCACCAGAAGTAAACAATTTCACCAACTGCTCCAAACATGTACCACTTCACCCTGAAACACGATGGAAACTGCCAAACACTCAGTGTGTTTTCCGTCAATGGTTTTTTTTCAATGCCCATTTTGAAGTGCTGCGGAATAACTTCCTCGAAATCATCAAAAAGGTTTTTGCGCTCGTAAAAGGTTGTTTAAGGCTCTTGCCAAAAAGAGTTAGTGCGCCAACGGGGAGACGGAAACACATTAGCCAAAGTTCTGATGTAGCAACCGTTCCCATCCACTGGTGGGTTTGTGCCTTACCAGAGGCATGAAACTCCAAACCTCCAGCTCGGCGTGGAGGACGGTGAGGCTGCAGTGGCTGGATGGAGGAACTCCAGGCTGGGTTGGGAGCTGGTGGTGGTGAACAGAGGCCAAACCTCCAGCTTGGAGGGGAGAACTCTCTCCATTTTTTCTGAAATGTGTGGTTCAGTCCAGTAACTTGCAACAACCTCTACATCTTGTTTATTACAGCCACACACAGCGTCAACGTCTAACAAAATTAGGCTTTGCGTAGCCTAGTTGATTTGTCCAAACCAGTAGACGCGCAACTAATTCAAATTTACATAGTAACTGAGACTGAAGTGAAGGTGAAGGTTATCCTGCCTACATTAAAAACATTCAACCAAAGTTACAGTAGAATACATTTTGGCCCATAGTGATTTTTCTTTTTTTGTTTATTTGTGTGAAAAGTCACAAAATATAGCAACAAAGTCACTAAGTTGACAGCAGTGGGGCGACTGTTGTTAAAGCTGCATTATGTAACTTTATAAAAAATATGTTTTTTGCATATTTGTTAAAACTGTCACTATGTTGTTACAGCATAAAATAAGACACATAATTGAGCTCCTCTGCTGTCTCCCAGCACTAAATACAGAAATAACCAAACAGAGGCAGGAGGAGAGTGTTAGCTCTGACAATCATCACTATGTATGCGCTACCCACACCTTCCCCTTTGCTCTCTGCTACGCTGTGTGTCTTCCTGATAGCAGAGCCCACTGTGAATGCTCAGACTAGTTAGCATGGCCACCAACGATGGCAGATAAACGGATTTCCTCTGACTTTAAGTTGTTTCTTCATCATTAGCACATTGAGCAGCCTGTGTGTGAAATTGATTGACAGCGCTAAGACCCTCCTCCTGGCTCTGATTGGTTGTTTTTTACGGTGCATTTCTGCAGAAGGCAATAGCTGCTTAGGTAGGAGGTGGAGGAGCTGGATTTTTTTCACAGATTATCTGTCTGTCTTATATTAAACTGTCACAACAGGGTGACAGCTTTTACAAATATGCCTTCACGCGCACAGTGGCAGAGCAAAAAGGGACAGTGACTGATTTTCAGACCTTTGCAGATCGGTGGATAAAATCGGCTTCACGCATGCATTGGCCGATCGTCGATCACCCAGCAAATTAAGAAAATCCGATTTATTGGTGCGCAGCTTCCAGGACAGCTCAGAACAAAGCCTTTCCAGATATTAAAATGGACCAGTCAAAGTCTAGAGCTGAACCCGATTGAGAAATCTACAAGGCCGGAAATTCGATCTGTAGAGTCTCTAAATGTGCAGTTATAATGTCAAAACTCTTCAGTTTTGTTATTTACCAAAAAAAAAAACATTTATTTTTTTTTCTTTCGTTTCATAATTACGCATCACTTCCTGTCGGTCTGTCACACAAAATCCCAACAGAAGAAGTTGTCATGTTAAAAAAAAAAGTTCCAATGGTGTAAATAAATGGATGTGAGGCTCCACTGATGAGATTCATGGCCACAAACTTTGAGCTCTGCATCCAGCTTACGTAAGAGTCCCAGCCAAACACATTGCAGTTTGTCTTTTAAATCGGAGTCGCTCTGCTAATGTTCAAACATCTGACCTGCTGCTGCTGCTGCTGCTGCTGCTGCTGCTGCTGCTGCTGCTGCTGCTGCTGCTGCTGCAGCTTCTACTGTACATGAGCGGCGAACAAACTGTACCAGTGGCCGAGCTGGACGTGTTACTGAGAACATCTGAAAGGTTGTGACTCACAGTCAGACACCCTGCAGGCTGACAGACTTGATTCATCCCTCAGTTATCCACGGTTCTCTGTCAACTCATTTGCTTTTACAAATTACACGAAGCTTCCCCTGGAAGTGATACTCTGGAGCCCCAAACCCCAAAAGACTCAAGTTTCTGTGGACTGATTTGATCAAAAATAATAATAATACAAAAATAAAAATAAAAACCCGAAAGCGAAATAATAGGAATCCTGGTATTTAGAACCTTATTTACACGTATCACCTGTAAATGAGTCCAGCTTGGTCTGCAGCCTGTTTCAACCAGCATAGAGCGCAGTGAGACCACAGCTGACCCCTTCCCCACTTTAGTGAGAACACCTTGAAATTCAAGTTATAAAAAAATAAAATTGCAAATAATTGTAGTAAAATTAATCTTTAAATATAACAACCTTACGTGCCCTTGACACTCTTCATGTGCCGTACAAATCCGTTGTGTCTTCGGCTCCTTTTCGTTCCGCCGCCGCGCTTCGATACTACCGAGATCCGGAGTGTGAGGAATGTGCTGTCCGTCCCCAGTGGCGGGGGAGGGGGCGGGGCTTCATGGAGGGGGCGGAGCCTCGGGACTGGGCCGCGGACACCGGGACTCACGAGCGCAGGAGATTGACTCGATCATACGTCTGTCAAGCCTCCGCCTCCGCCACTCACGGGGCAGCGAATGTGCGGCGGCTCGCTAAGCAGGGAGGACTGCTGATGCCTTCAGGGCCCGCTCGGAAATAATATCATTCATGTCGGGCCACACGTGTGCGGTCTGATCAGACGGTTTTTTTATCTTTACATTGTTAAATACGTTTTTTTTTAGATCGCTAGACAATCTATAAAAACATATTGTTGTTATTATTATGACCTGTTTAGTATTTATGTTATTTTATCCCTTCCGTGAGATATGTGAGAGCGGGGAGGGAGAGAAACTCTGATGAGAGAGGGCGGCACAATACGGGATTTTTATGGGAAAATAATAAGGGAGCCCGGCGGTTAAAAAACGGTAGTTTCTCGGTCGGAACGGGAGATTTGATTGTGAAAAACTTACAACACTGGGTGGAATTTTTAACAAGCCACAAACGTGCAAACAATTCATTCATTTGTGTAAGAAGAGAACTGGAAAACTTGAAGAGCTGCAGTGAAGGACAAAAAGTACTAGAGCGTTATACTAGTTTTATCATCCATTCATTTCATGAACCATCAGGCTTATTCAGAGTCCAGTAACTGCTGTTCAGGTTAGAAACTTGTTATACCGAGTGAGCAATTAAAATTATAAATTTCATTTGAAAAACACACTCAAACATTTGCGTGCAAAAACGGTTCACTAAGAAATTATTGCGTTGGAAATATCTAGAAGGCCTAGAATGCTGCAGTGAGCACCTGAACGCAGCATTTTAAAGAGACAGATGACTCAGAATGGAAGAGGAAGGACGTGACCGGAATAACAGGAAAAGGCACTTACCATATAAGGCAATTCTGGTTCATCACATTTTCACCTCTGCTGTTCCCTCCTCGTTAGGTTCTCTGATCTATCTCTTGAATATAAGCTGTTGCCTATTTTACTTTATTAAGGAAATACAGACATTTGAAAGCCAGAATATCAACCCAGCTCTGGTCTCCTGGCTTTAATAGGATGACTGAAGCAAAAACTTAAAAACAGCACAAACATATCTCACTTTTATTTCTGTCAGGGTCATTAAAGTCATTAAATACTGGCTGGACTTTGTTGCAAAAATAACATTTAAATTAAAAAAATACTTTTTGATCTTTGCTTTTTCAAATTTCTACATTTTACCCAAATGTGTGACAAGAGGTGGGCAGAGTACGCAAAAAATTTACTAAAGTTAAAGTAACACTACTTCAATGTATTTTGACTGAAGTAAGAGTAAAAAGGCATTTGGTCAAAAGTCTACTCAAGTAATGAGTAACTGATCCAATGATCAATTATTTGATATTTAAAGAGTACGTCAGATGGACCAAAATATAAAGTTAAGTGGAAAGTTGGATATTCTAAGGACCAACATTACAATAATTCATATAAGTAATACAAAATAAGGCACAATCATTTTTTTCCCAAATCAGCTTCTTCAAAACTTATGAAACTTTAGTAAAAACTGGAGGTGTGTATCTGTGTTGGTTGAAACATGTTTGTTTTTCATTCAAGGTTTAGAGAATCCAGAAATTTGGCTCAAGTAAGAGTAGAGATACTTCATCATAACATTCCTCAAGTAAAAGTAAGGTCACTGTTGTGACTCTGCAAATGTGCTTACTTTGTTTGCCAGTGGAGAAACTGACTGGTCAGGCTGTGAGGTGGTCATTGTGTTCAGAGAGACGACCTGAGGGAAGAAACGGTTTCTGTGGCAGCTGGTTTCAGCAAACTGCACCGACCCGGAAGGCAAGTGTATATAAACAGCATGTGTCCAGAATATGTGGGGTCTGCAGATATATTAGCTGCCGTTTTCCTGACGCCAGACCAGAACAGTTCAGAATAATAACAAGGATTCAATCAGTGATGTCATTTTTTTTGTTATTGCAGAGAAAGGAAACAAAATGAGAGCAGAAAATGACCTCAAACGCTTCAAAATGGCAGCAAAGATCTGAAAGATTTGGGAGAAGATGTAAAATGCTCCAATTGATGGGAGGAGAGCCACCCACTGAATCAGTTATCAAGTCCTGGGTGACCAGAGCAGGTTTATACTTAGTGACTACTGCAATAATAACATGTCGAGTTTATGAAACCGAGCTACAAGCAAAATAACTTAAAAAATTCCCCACCTTTGAAAAATGTGTAAAAGATTGTGATTTAACATTTATTAAAAGTAGTTTAGTTTTTGCTCTGCACATGAGAAAGAACCAAGCTTTACTTAATGAGTGTTTTTATGATTAGCCCTTTGTTTCAACATTCCTGATTAGGAAATTTGTTAGCTGTCTGCGAGGAGTTATTAATCGCGTCTTGGTGCAAGACCTACTGTTTGGTATTTGGTTACACAAACCTCGGTGTGTAACGTCTGTGGCTATATTCAGTTCACTTGTTAGGGCCGAGCCAGAAGCAGACTTGGGGTTTTTGTTGGTTGTTTTTCATTTGTTGCGGATCACTTTCACATTTCACAAGCTGTGGAACTGAGTCGCTACACTCTGAGCTGGAAAACCTCTGGGCTGCTGTCAGGAGTGGCTCCTCCTCATGAACACACAAAAGCCCAACTTTCAAACTTGTCTTATTAGACAAGGGTTTTTTTGTTGTTTTTTTAGAAAAAAAAGAGCAAATTTTTTCTTTAAAGAATGCAGTCACAGCCGTTTACTGAAGAGCCTGTTAATCCCTTTCCTCCACTTTCTGAGGCGTGGGATCAAATTTCTTCGTTTTTTGAGCTCTGCTCCCAACATGTGTGGAACTGACCGCTGTAAAGATTTTTTATGCTTATTTATTCTGTTATTTTGAGCACAACTGGATGTGACTGCATACTCTGTGTAATTTTAGGGAAAAAAGACCAAATGCTTCCAGATATCCCAGCGCTTGGTTCTGCTCTGATTTAGGGTTTTTCCTCATTCTGTCTTTTTTTGCTGACTCATCAAGAGGCCTTTTATCTGCTTTTGCACCCAGAAAGCAAATCCAAGCAAACAAAGCCACATGCAGTTTCATGAGTAAATGTTCAGTGCTTTTTCAGTGCTGATGGATGCCAACGTAACTTCCTTTCTGACGTCTTTAAGAAATGTTGCGGTTTTGGGCTCACCTGTACCGCAAACGTGTGGAGCGGAGAGCGAGCAGGTCAGCCGTCTGCTCTGCTGATCCTCTGCATATCTCATGCAGCATGTCATAGTCCGACATCATGTGACGGCACGTGAGGGCAAAGGTCTGGAGCTTTCTGCTTCAACTCATCCTGACTTCAGGAAAACACTCAGAGCTTGGAGCAGAGTCCAGGACCAGCTTCACTTTAAGTGGCTGCAATCAAATCATTTATTTCTTGAAGAGCAAGTTCTGTAATTGTCCTAGTTGAGATGTTACACATTCAGTGGCTTGGAGAAAGTATTCACACTTGATCTTTTTTTCTACATTTTGCAACATCAAAACCTCAAATTCATAAGTAGAATATGCATTCTGAAGAGGCAGATGACTTTTTTGAAAACATTTTTCGTTTTTTACTAATAGTTTGATGTGATAGTTTTATTTTAAAAGTGATGTTTTCTTTATCCATAAGTGAAAAATAATAATAAACCAAAATACATTCTTTCAAACATACACCTGTGTGTAAATTATGTTTCACTTAGTGATAAAATTCCTGAAATAAATGGATTTTCCAATAATATTCTAGTTTATTGAACAGATCTGTAAAGCTGTATATAATTGTGAAGTTTTAAGTTGTTTTAATGGATAAAATGTGAATATCATCATATTCTGAAAATATTGACCTTCCCAAAAATATTGGAGAAAAAGAGGTTATTTTCTTCCCAAAATAATTTTTTTGGGGGAAAAAAAACAAAATTGTGATTTAGACAGTTATTACAGGAAGGTGATCTTGTGTTTTATTTTGTCAACTCTAAATAAAATCCAGTCCAACCACTGGATTATTATTAAGAAGTTCTTTAGACATTTACAACATGATTGGTTTATAAAACTTAAAACACAAAGGTCAAAGTTTCTGAGTTTCAAAAGTTGAAAATGTTCACATTTCATTTTGAACCTCAGAAAACCTCAAAATGTCAAACCTCAAATTTCAGAAGTTTTTGTCTAAAGAATTTCTGAGATTAATCTGAAAATTTGAGGATTTCTTTGTTCCCAGCAGATTTCCAATTTTTCAAACTCAGACATTTCAGTGTTTTTTCAAGAAAATATCTGAGATTGATTTAAAAAATTAGATGTTTTTCAGTGGAAATGTGCTCCTTCCATCCTCAATAGCCTGAATGTGCCGTCGTACCGTTTTCCATACTTCAAGCGTTTCAGTGGGACTTTAACTTCTAGCACAAGTATCAGCTGCATAGCTGTAAAGGAAAGAGTCAGGAAGCAAACAACACACTTTAATAGTTGCACCTTTTATTATAAAAAATATGTACAAAGATGCTACAATGTTTTTTTGATATAAAAATGCATACATTTTACAAAGATAATTACGTCTTTGAAGTTCTAGCTCCTATTCAGACTAGAGTGACATCCTTCAGGAGTGTTGTGGTAAGGTATTCAGCGTGTTGTAATACTGTATTTTAATCAATACATTTCATTTGCCTGAGTTCATGTTTTATTCACCATAAGAAGCAATTTGGGAAGAAAAAAAACAAAAAAAGAAAAAACGGTTTTTATTTTTCTACAGATTTGGAGAAAGAACTGTTTGCATAATGGAATTTAAGGACATTTGAGTAGTTATACGGTCATTATGAAACATATGACAGAGCTGCATAGTAACTTTATTATTAACCCGGTTATTATTGTTTTTTACTAATAGTCATAAAAATTAGGAATAAATAGGTACTGCATTTAAAACCGGGAAAAGATTTTTTTTTCTCGATAAATACAATTTCATCGGGCCAGGTGGTTGAATTGATAAGTCAATATGGCATGTCTGTACCTAGATAAAATAAATACAATAAATAAACAATAAATTAGATGGGTTAACACAGAGGATTCCTCATTTGTAGCAACAAATGAGGAAAAAAATAGAAAGAAATATGGCTTCTCGATGCAGTTTTCCCCCAGATGCTTTAGGAAAAAGAGAGAAAGAGGAAAAAAAAGCTGCTTCTTGCCATTATTGGGTCTGTCTTAAAAGCGCAGCAGCCAAACTACTTCATTTGTCACTTGGATACTGTAAACTGAAAAACAAAAAAAACAAACTCCTGAGCCACGTCTGGTTCGGTGGCTGGAAGTGAGTTCCTGCTCTGCGGTGAAGCTTCAGCAGAAATGAAAGAGCGGCGCGTTGACAGTCTACGGGAAGACGCCGTCTCCAGTCCGGCTACATTAAAACCTTTAAAAACCGCTTGGGAAGGAAAATAAGGATATCAAATTATGCTCGCAAAATCCCCCCTCCCACCCCTTCCCCCTGACCAACCCCCAGCAAGCTGTATAATGCAAAAAAATATATTTCTATATACACATACGTACATTTACATATAATCCATTCATAACTGCTCAAATCTCTAGGAAAATATGCATTGATTCATAGATTTGGATTTACAATTTGTTCTGTTTCGGTGCATGTAGTGTGGCGAGTTGTTCCTTGGTCCATGTAACAATAAATAGAGCTGGACGTAAAAAAAGGCAAGAGTCGGACCAGAAGGAGCTAGAACGAGATGGAAACGACAGGAAGTCAGAATGCATCGCGGTGTAGGTAATTATCTTTGCCTTCTCACAGACAGTCACAGGTTTGGGACATTTGTTAACCCTCCTGCGGTCTTAGCACGACACACAAGGGGATGTTGGCGGTTGGAGAGAGGGGAAGGGAAGGTGAAAAAACAAAAACTCAAAAGCACACGCGGGGTCAGTGTGACCGCGCACAATGTACAAAAAGCTTGTGGCATCCAAATGACCCCGTCTCTTAAGACCGCAGGAGGGTTTGACGAAGCGGGACACTAACTTTGCTCCCTGGTCATGTAAAAACCCAAAAGTCATTCACTCCTCTACAGTCTGACAGCGGACCGTCTCCATGACAACCCCCCACTCCTTCGCTCCCAACCTTGTTCCCAAAACCTGGAAGGATCTGTAACATCACCACCGACACGCACATTGTGCCGTGCATAGTCTGGGATCGCTTTCAGGAGCCCACGATGATCTCCATGATGTGGTCCAGTTCGTTGAGGTCGGACCTGCAGGTGGCGCTGGAGCTCAGCGCCGTCGGCCCGTGAGAGGACAGGCTCTCCAGCAGGTCGTAAGGCCCCATTTTAGGGGTGCTCTGCATGCCCGTCAGCACCGTGTCCAGGTCGTAGTAGGACGGGTCCACGTCAGAGAACAGCTCCTCCAGCGCCGGGTCGGGCGGCGGCGCCGGGTGCTTGATCTCAAAAGTCCCGAAGACCTGCTCCCCTGTCCTGGAGTCCGCTCTCAGGTGGTGCCGCTCGGCGTCCTCGCCCTCCGACGGGCACTCCTCGCTGTCCTCCTCCTCGTCCTCGTCGCAGTCGGCGTCCTCCTCCTCGTCCTCCCAGCAGGGCCCCATCCCGAACGGACCCGCCAGGTAGGACGCCGAGGACAGCTGAGGCGAGACGGGCGACAGGGACGACATGGCGACCGCCGCCTCGGCGTCCCTGTCCATCACCACCTCCTCCGAGTGGTAGCCCTCCTCCAGCCCGGACACAGAGAAGGGTTTGGGGCTCTGGCCGGCCTGCGCCGCCGCCTCAGTCTGTCTGCACAGCACCTCAGTGGCCACCAAGCGGTCGGCGGGGCACTGGGCGGCCGCCAGGGCCTGGGTCATGATCTGCCAGGTGCCGTCCTGGGTCATCTCCTCCTGGATCTGCCGCACCGTGTTGGCGATGAGCACCGAGCGGCACAGGTTGGGCTCCACCAGCATGTGGCAGAGCTGCAGCTTGATCAGCGACATGTCGAGCAGCGACTGCCGCTGCAGGCTGTAGGACGACGACAGTGTCCGGGCCGCGGCGGGGGGCGGGGTCGGGGCGGCCGAGGGGCCCTGATCACCGCCGCCGCCGCCACACGCCGCCTCCTCTCCGGAGTCGGAGAACTTGCGCTTGGTGCCCTTCGGGAACATGATGTCTCTCTGCTGCGGGAAGGGAGGGAAGAAAACGCAGAGTGAGAACTACTGACAGGAACTCATTAGGGACAAATTCACAACCACAAAGTGTTTCAGAGTTGCACTAGCTAATATAAGTGAGGAGAAAACTGTGCTTTGTAAAATAAAGAAAATAGTCACACCTCTTGACTTTTTCACGTTTTATCATGTTACTGTCATAAATCTCAGAGTTTTAGTGGGATTTACTGGGAGCAGAACTGAACTGAACTGAAAACAATGCAGAAGAGTTTAAAAGCTGTGCATTTGTATTAAGCACCACCAGTCAATACTTTCCCTCCAAATATAGCTGCAATTCTTTAGTGGTTCGTCTCGAACAACTTTGAACATCTAGAGGGACGCATGACATCAACCCCAGATTCATTGTATCTGATGTTCATGGTAATTTATTCTATAGTATCTTTATCTCCATCTGCCGATATTAACCATTAAAAAATTTGTATTGGACCAATAAATAACTCGGGGCCAATATTAATGACCTTATTTAATTCCATTTGTTGCCGTCTGTGTCTGGAGGGGTGATGGAGGTTGGTGATGTCACATTTGCTTGGTCGTGTGAAAGTGATAGTGACGCAGCAAAGGATTGTGGGGAGTTTAACTTAAATTTTAAGTCAGGAGGACGGTGGTTGTTTATTTTCAACGTGTAAAAATGGTAGTGAAATCTAAAGTGTAAATATCAGTTATCGGGTCTAACGGCACTATTGATATCAGATACTGATATCGACCCAGATTGGACATCATCACATCCCTGATCTAGAGATCAAAGCTCTTGTCATTCCTTCTTGACAAAGTAGTCTGACTCCTCCCCCAAACGGTTGCCGTGGGAGATTCAAGAATTCCTCAAACAAGTATGAAAGAATCAAAGCAACATACTAGGTATGTTTTGATGAGGGAATAATAATAAACAATAATGTAAAGCCCAAAGACTGTCAATTTTACATAACACCAACCCTATAAAGACTGCAAAAATCTTGAAACCGGAGGAGATTTTCATTTGGAAAACACTATTATTTCCATCCTACTTGACAATTTTGCCCAACTTTGCCTTGCTCTTTCACATTAAATCCCAATAAAACACTTTAAAAGTGGAAAATCTGTAAGGTTCAAGGGGTGCGATTACTTTCATGAGGTACTGTAAGTGTCATGTAATTACTCAAATTAGTGACAGATGTAATGAGGTTAGTGTGGTGTAGTAATATCTGTGTGGACAGGAAGAAATCTGCTTAAAGCAGTTGTGACATTACAAATAACCTGCAAAAAAAACAAGCTGCAACTCTGAACTACAGTGATAAGTAAATGGTTGGGTTTGGGATTTCCTTAAAAGTTTGCTATACCTTTCCTGTTGAGAGGCACAGGCAATAGCAATGCAGCTCGGTCCCGGCTGCAGCGCTGCAAGTACTTTTGTACGCGCGACAAGCAGCTTTTGTTCAGCACCATTTCTGCCCATTTTAGGCCAGTCTGAAGCAAGACTCCTGCTGGGCGGAACAACCACACTTTTAACAGACCGCTGAGCCACCGAAAATAGCCTGGTTACCGACTAAATGCGGACGCTGCATCAAAATAAGCACAGACTACAGAGAGCTTTGTCAGTAAACACAAACAGCACTCAGGTTACAAGTATCAGTGAAATGATACTGGTTCACATGGCAACCTGCGATCAAGGAAAAAAAAGGATATATCTGCTGATCAATACGGTGCGTCAAATCAGTAAAAAGACAGAACATTAAAAATAAAGACATTTGTAATTTATTGTATCACACACCACCATGACTCAGTGATATTTACAAGGAGAATCAGGTTTCCAGGACTACACACGCAAAGACTTTAAAACTAGAAGAACAAGATTTTCACTTTCTCTTCACTGAGGAGGGGGTGGAAATGGAGAGACAGAGAGAGAGAGAGACAGAGAAAGAAAAAAAAAAGTCAACTTCCTTGTTGAAATACCACTTCAACACATTTCTTTACAGGAAGAAATCAACACTGTCCAATAATAATAAAAAAGCCATCTGACATGATGGAATCGAACAGAAGGCTGAGCTGCATTTTAGTTTTCCAGACTGAAAAACAGAGTCCAGCTGTGTCTCCTCTGTAAAAACCTGTGGGTAGGGCATTTAGGTCAATGAAGCCACTTGTACTAATGTTCCATTTATGATACTTTTTTTTAATAACCATAAAAAAACAACATATTTCTGAGTAAAATCGCATGTATTGATATAGTAAAAGAACAGAAGTGGAACTTTCTTTGGAAAGCAAAGTGAAACTAAAACGCTCTCATGGTTAACAGTCATAACTCTGTGCAGGCAGCTCGCTCTTTCTTCCTTTAAATTGTAATTATAGGGTGCCACGATTCTGCTATTAAGCAAACACCTCAAATTAAAACAATACACAGGAAAACATGGAAATAGAGCCTAATTTCTACTCACACACCTTCACTCTAATTACACCAATAAAATGGATACACACAGTCTGAAAAACATTATCACTGTGTTACACTGGTCAGGTGAAAATCAGCAATATTTCAAGTTATAATTAGAGATGCACCCAGAAATCAGCTGGTTACCAAGGCACTTTATTAGCTTTTGTGTAATCAATAGGTTATTTTCCAGTCAGAAACTCAAAAAATCTTTTTTTCCCCCTCCAAATGAGTGACCTCAACATACCTAAGCACAACCGGTTTGCACTAACAACTAGGCCCGTTTAGTCCGCTTTAATCAAACTCCAGTCAGTGAGCCTAGAAGGTCTGGTTCATTAGAGGAGGTGTGAATGAGAGATCGACCTCTGATGCAGACCAAAAAATGCTAACTTTGGTCAGTCTAAAAGCTTAGGTCTCAGTTTGGTTGAAGTGAACTCTGATGCAGTTTGAATGCATATGTGAACGCCAAGCAGACCGGAGAACACTCCACATGTGGAGCACAAGGCATTATGGGTAATACAACTGAAACAAACAGCAGAAAGGGCTTACAACCTCTAAAATTTGACACCACTCTATTTTTCTTTACATTTCACAAAGAAGGAAGTTGATCTCCGTGTTTTCTTTAGAGGTTTTCATATTTGTTTCCTTCAGTGGTTCCTGGTGCAGCGCCACCATAGGTGAGGAGGTGAACAGGTTTTTCAAAGATTTGATTCGCTTGACGCAGTGAACAGCAGCAGCTGACAATGTAACAGTCACTGCTGCTGCCGATATAAATAATTAATGCTGGCACATGGCAAGAAGGTATAGCTCTTGAAGAGAACTACATGAAGCTTTAAAAAAACCAATCCAAATTCAGCCACAGCTCTGTGATTGGTGCATCTCTAGTTATAATCTATTTACATCAATGGCTCCAATGTACACAGAAAAGCCCTTTGTGTCCTTCCTTGCCTAAAATGACATTTCCTGGCAACAGACAAGATTAGGATGAAAGTCATTTAAAAAGATAACCAGAGAGCTAAAACACAAACGGTGAGAAAATAATCATAGATGTGTTAGCAAACTATGGCAACAATGTGTGTGAGAAATTAAAACAGAAATCAAAGACATCAAGGAAGCCATGATGCTTAAGTTGCCATGACTCTTAAAATGTACTTCCGATGGTTTATACATTAAATCAGTCCCACATGTATTATTTTTAAAACTCTCTCAGCTATCAGTTTCTATTGCTAACACTACCTTGGTAACTGACAATTAAATTCTTCAGACTAGCTAAATTTGACTTTTTGAAATTTTTTGGATTTTTATCTGTAACTCTAAAATGGTCCTAATGCCAAAGCAACTTAATAAAAATTGCTCTCGCTTTTCATAAAGATTCCATTAATATGAAATTGTGTTGTAAAGAAACCTGTTTAAAAAAAGTCTAGATTCTTAATTTCAAAAAGTTTAGTTTAGCGACAAAAGCAAATTGAAGCAGATGCTAACTTAGTGCAAGTGCAGGCTAACTGTTAGCTAGGCACAGTACTTTTGGAGTCTTTACTCATGCATAGTCAGCAAGAGTGTGATGTCAACAAGATGGATGCTGGCTTTATTCATGTCTTTCACACAACTACCATAATCAGAGCTACTTCCAGTCTTACTTCAAAATAAGAGTCCTAACTCTCAGGGGGTGAAGTTTAAGGCACTGACCTTGAAACTGGGGGGTTTTGATAATAGCTCTGATTAAAACAGCAACTAGATTGGACTTTGCACTAGATTGCATTTTAATATCACAAGATGACATGATAGAAGACATACATATAACCTTATTTTGTTGTTCTAATACAACAAATTCAGAAAAAATTCACTCATTAAATTTTGTTTTCTGCGCCCCCAACTGCAAATCAAAAATGATAAACATCTGACCAGCCAACACAGGTGTTTTAATGCAGATTTTCTCTATTTTTAATTAGAACTAAATTGTTACAGAGAAAATAAATTGTTTCTTCAATGTAAAATATTAAATTGAACACAAAGAATTTGTTTTTTAATTGTTTTTTAAATCGAAATAATTTTTATTCAAATCGGACTTTGGTACCCTCAAAGCAGTTTTAGCTAATTTGTTAGACTTAGTTAAACAAATTAAGTTTGTGCTACTATTAGTACAACTCAGAATGGACTAAATTTTACAGTATTTTATTTCGATCGGAAACAAAAAACTTAAATCTCTGAGGCTTCATTAAACGAGAAAAACCCTTTAAGTTTTGGAGCTATGATGAATTACACCTCACATTCAGGACTACTTTTATTTTTTTTTAATTAAATACTTATTGCTAATTTTAGCTAATCATTTCGTTTTTTAAAACATTAAGATAATGATTTTGGCTCAAATGAAAAACGTTTGGACGCTGGTGTCTTGGCAGCAACATTTATGGTGTCCAAATTATTTTATGGTATTTAAATTTGTAGTTAATTAAGAGGATTTTACCACTTTATACTGAAAGCAAAACTGGTAAATACATTCAAGACAAACTTATTATGTTGAATATATTTCATGTATGAAGAAAAACCACAAAGCAATTGCACATATTTTTTTTCCATTTCTACCTCTGTTACATTGAATAGGCTCCACTACAAATAAATTAATTATCTTGATCATCTAGAATCAAGATAATTTACATGACAGTTTCATTAACAGTTATTTTAGTATCATCTTCATACAAGAGATTTATATACAACTGAGGTTACTTCACGCAAGATTTTAACTGTTTAACCCTAAAATGGAGACTTGTATAGGACTCCCGCTGTATCAGGAACTTGTTTGAACAACACATATAGCGCTTGATTTTGATAATAGCAGCTCAGTGATGGTTGGATTTGTCACCAACAGCATTATACGGCTAAGAATGTAAACACTAAAGTGTTTGTCGTCTATCGCTTTGGGGCCAAACAAAATACAGCTTCGCTTTACGTCAATGGCTCCTCGCGCGGCGCGGCCCATCCCCCACCTCACTCTGAAAAACCAGCACTTTCATATACCGCTGTATCGCTTGAATAAACGAGATTTTGAATACGGCAGCTAAAGTGCTTTCTCATTTCCCTGCCAACTACATGTTGTTTTCTTAACGAATAACCGAATAAAAGCCAGTAGAGGCTAATATAGGAACATTTAAGAGCTGTTGGCCGTGACTGCCGCATGCTTTGTCTTTCCAGCATCAGAGCCACCGAGCGACAATGAGGCCATTTTGCGCTGGGAGCTAACAGCCGGCTAGCTAGCCTACGGTTCTGAACCGGGCTCACGGAGCGCTTCCAAGCTAACTGTTCGCTCACATTGTAAACAAGTTATCTACTCGGAGCTGTGAAATTCTTGGTTTACGCCTAGTTCCATTTCGCAAATAAACGCTCCAAAGCACAACGCTAGGAAGCGGAAAGCTAATGAGCTAACAGCGCCCACCCACCCATCCTCCTCGGTCCTTCCTCCTTTCTGGCCGAAAACAAGAGTTTTCGCCGCGACTGGGCTGTAAAGTTCCTAAAAAATAACAGCCGTTCACCCCAGTGCCTGCTTAAAAACACCGCTGCCGGTGGTTGGGTGGCCGTACTCACCTCGTGTTTGTGTTATTTTATTCCCGTCTCGGTCATAGGATCGACGGCAGAGAAAGCGGAGATCAGGTTCAGATGAGATCATTCATGCCACGGCTTCAAAAACTGAAGTACCTCCGTCCTGCTGCTGCTGCTGCTGCTGCGGAGCGGACGGCAGGAGGGAGAGAAAGGAGGGGGAGGGGAGCCGACAAAAGCCAGCCATATGCCTGGGATTCCTCTCTAATGATTTCTGCCTGCTTTTCTCCTCGACTAACGCTTTTAACAAACAATCGAAAGCCGACTGTTATTTTTTTGTTTTGTGTAGTGTGGCGTTTAAAGCCATATATTGAGTCATTTTTAGCTGTCTTTGCTCATTTGAATCCTGTAACCACTTAACATTTAGCAAACACATTAGTGAAGAACCGTACATATGTCATGTAGTGGTAAGTTACACAATATTCTTCCCGGTAAACGTATTCACACCACCGAAGTTTTCTACATTTCATTAGAACTATAAGTACAAAGCAGTAAGTAATTTTTAAAGGAAAAAGAAAAGCACGAGATTATCCCTTTTGTAACCATTGAAAACATGAAAACGTGTCGTGTATTTATTTTCATACCCCTATATTCTGATACCACTAAATTAATCCAGTTTATTCAATTGCTTTCAGACGCAGTCCGCCACTGTGGTCGCATGGACCGACTCAAAGCTCATCAAACTCAATTGAAAGAAAAGTACAACAAATCTATATTACAACAAAATCAAGTGGTTATATTTTCTCCAGTCGTTATAAAAAATGCTATACATATAAAATACGACTTAAAAGAAATTTGGCTTGTCGCTTAATGCCTTGAAATTGGGTGTTTCTTTAATAACTCCTGTTCTTTCTTAAGCTCCGCCTTCAGGAAGCCATCATATCTCTCCTCTATTAGCCCTTTAACAACGTTTTTACCAGTGAGAAGTAGCTAGTAGGAGGTGTTTGCTAATTGCTGCTTGCTAGTCTGAAGGAGCTGGATGAAGTAAGTGCAGGGGACAGCTGCTCTGTGAGGCGGAGGCTTGAAAACAGCAGTTCCAAGCTGCACCTCGAAGGTGTTGCCAGGTCCAACCAGCTGAATGGAGATTCAAGGCAACACTCCAATTATCTTTTTGATGAGGAAATATTATAATATGATGTAAAGCTCAAAAAGTCAATTTTACATAATACTGCGGCTTAAAAAAAACACAACAAAAACATCTATTACAAATAGTTTAGATTCAGCTCATTGTCTTTATTCAAATGTAACCCTTAAAAATACAGTTTTGCAAGAAATACTTAAATAGAAAAATTATACAAATCAATAAAGTTATTAACTATTTACATTGTGTGAACACTTTGAGGTATAGAATAAACTTCAAAGGAGGATCTTTGAATGATTAAACATGCAGATGTGTATCTCTAACAAGTCAGAACACAGCATTGTTAAATGACAATTTGTTTCTTAATTGAATCCTGAGTGATTCTTGAAAATAGGGACAAAAGGGGTTTTAATTTTTCCATATATTTTTTGTATTATTTCTCAACCTTATGTATGCAAATATGACAAATAATGTTTTGGAAATGTAAAGATGCCAAGGTACATGCTCCCAGTTGCAACATTTTTTTTTTAAATTACATTTTTAATCGACCTGACCTAGAACGTTGTCATCACCATCTCACAAAAATAAATAAAAAATCATTTTTAATGACCCTATTATGGATATTTTTACTCATTTTACAGACAAATGCTTCTCAAGAAACAAAATAAATATTATTTAAAACAAAAAACAACAAAAAGTCCATCTGACGGAGTTGACACAGAACTGAAGGTGACAAACTAGTGAGTAAAATGAAAAACTTGGTACATGTGAAGTAATGCAATTTATGTAAAATACATTAAAATGAATTAATTGCACATTTAAGTGAGATTTGACAACAATTTCACTGAAAGAGTCAGAAAAACTGATGGAGTTGACATCTGACGGAGTTGACAAAAAGCCAAACTACTTCTATTAAATGATGTTAATCTGAAGGAGGCCATATTGTAGCTCATCAGGTCCATGAAATCTTTACAAAATACCAAAATTAAGCTTTTATTTCACAAAATGTAATCAAAGTTTTGTAAATTGTCAGTTATGGTGTTGACACATCATGTACAGTTAGAGATAATAGGACTTTTGTGCAAACTGCCTGCAGAAAGCCTAAAAGAACTGTGTGATTTCCTCACCATTGCCGGGTCAAAATTTGAACATGTGACAGGAAAGAACAGGACATTACTCATCTTAATGATTAGTAATCATCGGAGTTCCAGATGTTAGATGATTTGGGAATGTCAGAACTTCTCTCCTTTAAAGACAAAATACAATACTGTATTTTGTACAAATACAAAAGTACAAAAATACAATACTTGATCGAGCTACAGATACCATGATAAAGGAACTTAAAGTAGCACGACACGAACAGCAGAATGAATGTGATGAGATACTGGGCAGTACATCCATTGAAACCAGACCTTTTCAGTCTCATGTATCATCCCAAATAAAACATATTCACAAGGAGGATGTTCATAAAGTTCAGACTGCTATGTCCAGCCTTGGAATTCCAGCTTCAGCTCTACGTCAGACCGCTGCTGTATGGCACAAAGAATTCAAAATATCTGGACAAATTGGAGAGCCAGGACAAAAAGATCGCCTCATGTTTTCCAGTCTCACACGACAAATTGAGCATGGTCTCCTCAAAGGCTTTCCAGAGACTGAAATTGTTGATGCTGTCATAAGGGCCATTGTCCCGAGGATGCTGTTGCGGCGCTAACTACAGGGAAAAAAGGCCTTACACTCCCATGCCCCTGAAGACACAACAATCCGCTTACTTATGTCTTGTCTACAGCTAAGCTGAATGCAACCGGGTGTCAGTGGGTTGCTGAATTAACGGATTTTCACTTTACCATCCAATACCGACCAGGGAAAGAAAACATCGATGCCGACTGTTTGTCAAGGCTGCCAGTGGATATTAACACCATGATGGAACATTGTACTGAGGAAATGTCATCCAGTTCAGTTCAAGCTGTTGTACAGTCAGTTGAGGACCCAAGTTCCCACGCAGTGTGGTCCATGGCACCTTTTGCTCAGTGCAAAGAAATCAGCACTTCACACCATTCGCCTCTTTCGCTGGAAGAGATTTGTCGAGCCCAGAGGGAAGATAAAAATATTGCCCCAGCGATTGGATATCGTCAGTTAAATAAGAAACCTGACAGAAAACAGCTCAAATCATTCAGCACCGAGTAAAAGACTACTGTATGAATGGGAAAAACTAACTTTCAATGATGACGGCATCCTGCGTTGAAAGACAGCCAGACAGACACAACTTGTTTTGCCTGAAAAGTACAAAGCAATCGTTATGAAGGAACTACATGATGATATGGGACATCAAGGGGTTGATCGAACCACTTAATTGGTCAGAGATCGTTTCTTCTGGCCATACATGCAACATGACATTCAGCACTATGTGGCTCGAAGCCTCACATGTATAAGACAAAAGAAACCAAGCTGAGAGACTAGGGCACCTCTAACTAATATTGTTACACCCAGCCTTTTGAGTTGGTTTCTCTCGATTTCCTGCAGGTTGACAAGTCAGCTGGCGGATATGAGTACATACTGGTCATCATTGATAATTTTTCAAGATTCGTCCAGGTTTATGCCACAACATCTAAGTCAGCAAAGACTGTGGCTGATAAAATTTTTAATGATTTGGATTCCCCCTACGTATTCATCACTGTCAAGATGGTGAATTAAACAACCAACTCATGTCGCAACTAAAAAGAACCTCTGGAGTTGTGGGCTCGCGGACAACACCGTACCATCCTGAAGGCAACGGCCAAGTTGGAATGTTTCAACCGTACACTCTGAGGACCCTTACAGAGAAAGAGAAGTCCAACTGAAAAGAGTCACTGAACAAATTGGTTTTTGCATACAATTGCACAAAATGTGAAGTCACTGGCTTTTCTCCTTTCTTTCTTCTGTTTGAGAGGACTCCAAGACTGCCAATTGATGTACTCTTCCGCTTGACACCAGAAACAGGTACGCCTGATCACAGAGAGTACATGCCAAAATGGCGAGAAGGGATACAACAAACTTATGACATAACAAGGAACAATCCAAGAAAATCAGCTAAAAGAGGCAAAAGGAACTATGATCGCAAAGTAAAGAGCTCAGAACTGGAACCTGGAGACTGTGTCCTGGTTAGAAACTTGACCCCAAGAGGCAGGACTGGTAAACTTGGCAGCCGTTGGGAGGACATCATCCACGAGGTTTTGCGCTGAGTAAATAAGGATGCTCCTGTATACGAGGTGGTACCTGAACAAGGAAAGGGGAGAGATAGTAGGATACTACACCGCAACCTCTTTCTTACTCCCCTATGATCACCTACCTCTGGAAGTTCCCCTAAAAGTTGCCAGATCTCGAAAAAAAGGTTCAGGACAGACAAGTGACAGTGAACATAACAGTCAACAGAAAGACGACAGTGATGAGGACTCCGAGGATGAATGGTTTTACTACCCAGGCCCTGAGCCACACCAACGTACAGGTCCCACTGCTGAGGAGCACACTGATGTGTCAGCAGGTCCTGAACCCACAGCAACATGGAGGGAAACAAGGCCAGGAGAGGAACAAGAGACAGTGTTAAACCTGGAGGAAGATCAAGTGATGCCTGTGGAAGATGGAGCGCCTGAACAGCAAGACAATTGTGGAGACAGCGCTCTACTACCATGCATGTCACCTCCTTCATGTGAGATCCACAGTGGAGATGAGAGAGTACAAGATAGGCCTAGAAGAGAACGGCGACCACCACAGCGATTCACCTATGATGAACTTGGTTATCCATCTTGTTACAGTTTGGGACTACCACCAAGGTCCACATATTGGCTTGACCCAGTGCACTATTATGGACCCCTTCAAGCAAGGTCTATGTGGCCAGAGCCAGTCCAGATGTCCACATCCGATGTGTTCGTGTATGGCTGACTCACATTTTAAGTACTTAGTATCGGCACTTAAAGACTTTGATTAGGCCAAGGGCCTGAGTATGGACTAAGTAGATTTGGATTTTATGGAGATCTTATTCCTTCAGTTATTGAGTGTCGAGGACATTTCTGTTGAAAGGGAGTGTGTAGTGGCTATAAAACTATTTTAGATAACTAAAAGGGAAAACAAGATCTACTGATCTGCAATCAATTATTTTGGTCTTTCAAGTTCAGCGCTACAGGCCAATACAGTAAAAAGTAGCCTAGGTTTAATGAAGTTTAAAATGTATTTTTCTTTAAAGTTACTTTTCCGGTTATGTTTGTTTATAATCCTTGAAAAGGTCGACCTTTTCAGATTTTAAGTTTTAAGAGTTTGTTAATCGTTCGAGTCTCGATTGGTTTTGTCTGATTGGATGTAGGGGAATGCAATGCTTCTGCTCCTCCATTACAACACTGGAGACAAGAGCAGTAACATGTGTCCATGTTTTCATTATTCTCTTTTACAGGTAAAGCAACTTACATATAAAGTGTAACTTAGGTTTTTTTGAAAGAGCTACTATGCTCACCTTAGCTTCCTGGCTAGCTGTGTTCTGTGTTTGCTATGTTTATTTTACTGTGCCAGCATATGTGACAGTGTAATGTTTGAAACTGTTTTGAAATGTCATTGCAACACTGGAGATGAGAGCAGTGATATCGTTTTCTTTATTCCCCTTTATAGGGGCGTAACACTGACGTCAGTGACGGAAAGAGCCGGAGCTTCTTAAAGAGACAGAGGTCAGTTTCAAGGTGTTAATATGCAAAGTCCAATTTATTTTAATTTGTGCTCGACATATACTGCATTATTATAGGCAAGTAAAGGTGACGTAGTTACTTGATTGTGAAATAAAATGGTACTATTTTCCTGGAAAATATATATCACATTTTTAACATAAGTTTTTATGAGTTAAAATGCTCTCTGTCTTTCATAACGCGTGAACAGGCAAAGACACCTTATGAAAACAAATTTTCTATTAGAAATAATGAATAATGCTTATAAATCACTTCCAGTAAGGAGGAAGCTACTGAAGAAATATTTATGGTTAGCTTCTGGCAAGTAAAATCACGTCATAACAGAAAATAAATCTCGCCCCCGCCCTCCTCCTCCCCACCTCCCCCACATACAGAGAAAATATAAACCAGGATATAAGAAACTAGAGTGTTAATATCCAAAGTCTTACATTCCCGAAGCAAAACTACCGCTCATAAACACAACTTCCGGTAGTGTGTGTGTAGAGGAAGGTGGGGGGGAACATTTTTTGCCTCTTTCTACAAAGTTCCGTTTCGAGCATTTTCTATGTTCGGAAAATAGACGCAGGAGCACCGCCAGAGGTTTCTAGAAGCAGCAGCGTGCAGCGGACATCCACCGGCTGACTGACAGGCAGCGAGACCTCCTGCTTTAGGCTTCGCCCCGCTTTCAAAATTCTATTCTAATTATTATTTATCTGCACACATGGCGAAGTGGGGAGAAGGAGACCCTCGCTGGATCGTTGAAGAGAGAGCCGATGCGACGAATGTCAACAATTGGCACTGGTGAGACAACATGAAAGGACACTTACTGCCAGTTAGCTTGAAGCTGATGCTAACCGCACGCTTCGAGGAGGCTTTTCCTCCCAAACCGCTTTTGGATCACATTCTTACAGTCAGGAGAGATTTTTAATCCCGTCATTAACTAAAGGAAAACGTCTTAGTTTGCAGTAAAGCTTTAGTTAAGGTTGTTCAAGTTGGCGTCACATGTAGCTACCGCGGCTCTCCATTAGCTGTTCACCAAAGCTAAAGCTGTGTCTGTTGCAGTTACATTCACTATGCTATTAGCTACGGAGTCAGTTTGACCATATTGGTTATGCTCATAATGTAACTCCAGGCTGCAGTGTGACCATAAATTCTACACAGCTTGTGAAAAATGTTAATTTTTTTACCCCCCTTTTATTATTTCGAAGAAAAATCTGATGAAATCCACAGCTTACCCTGACTTTTGATCTTCGAATAGATAATTATCTTTCATCTGTTAGTGAAATCCCTTTATCTCTATGGAGAACCACATCGTTGTTTTTATGAACCGGTCCATTTATGTTGCATTTGAAATCATTACATCAAGTAATGCTCTTAGATTTTCCTAGTCAGTGGCTCATAAATTTTGTTAGCAAAAATTTCTGAAGAACAAACTATTGTATCTAAAAACAAAAATCATAAAATGACTTTTACATGCCAAGATCATGCTTGTAGTTTCAAATTTAAAAGTTACATTTTTAATTTCTTTTGCCCCAATCTACACTAAATTGTGACAAGTTGCAACTCCAATATCTCATAAAATTGTTCAATATATTGTCCTAAATATATTGAACTGTTCAACAGGTGATCTTAGAACAATCTCCCCTTTTACAGGTAAAATAAATATCAGATAATTGACTCTTAATAGTCAATTTGTACAAAAATGTTCAGAGGTCAAGAGGAAAGATTTTGACCCTCTAATCATAACTACATGCTCAACATGGTGTCTGTTTTTTTTTTTTAATCTTCAGGACTGAAAGAGATGCAACAAACTGGTCTTCAGATAAGCTGAAGTCTCTGCTGCTCGGTCTGAGCGTGGAGGATGACGAGGGAGCGTGTGAAGTGACGGAAGTCAGCAAGTTGGACGGAGAGGCTTCGATTAACAACCGCAAAGGGAAACTTATTTTCTTCTATGAATGGAACTTAAAAGCGACCTGGACTGGTGAGTGGACAGCAGGGCTTGAGCTGAGAACGACACACGCAGCTGCGCCGTTTGTCGACTTAAAGTGACATGAATCATCCTTTGTCCTTTGCTGTTCTGTCGAAAATAAAACATTTCAGTCTTCTTTAGGAATAAGAAGAGCTTTTTTTGTTGCAAATATTTTTTTTAAATGAAAGGTTTTCACAAAGTAGATTTTATTTTCTATCCATCCCTAGTGGCCACATGTTTAATAACTTTCATTCAGCTCTTTTTCCAGACTCCTTTTCTTTTCCCCTGTAATCACATGTGAAACTATTTCAACAGAAACTTTACAAAACGAACAACTCATGACTGTACTGTGATTTAGAAAGATTGAAGAATATTTTTGAGACTTGCACTGGCTGGCCAGTAGGGGACAGTGTCTGTTGGACTCATGACCAACAACTCAAGAATGGCTAAAAATGAGCTCTTCCCTTAGTTCAGATGCAGAATTAAGACTTTTTTTAGGGAGTGGAGGAGTTTACCATAAAAATCGACATCTTCCAATTATTTTAGTAATCGATTATTCTGATGATTATTCGATTATTCTGATATAAAAGGCACATTCTATAGCTTTTTCTTTTAACCACTAAAGCCTACTTTTTATTAAAAATACATTAAAATATGCAAGCAACAAAATAATTTAATTCTTTTTTTTTATAAATAAGAAAATACAAAATTTTAATGCCTACAATGCAATAACATAGCAGTTAATCTGAACCGGGTGAAGCTAAAACTGGTATTTGAGGAGTTCTGGGTAGAAAAGGTTTACAAACAGGGAATTTTTTATCTTAAATTCTAAATGCATATTTTGTACAGTTTTGGTTCAATCACTGCTCTTTTTTTTTTTTTTTTTTTTTTTTTTTTTGTTTTTTAGCAAATTGCCTTTTTAAAGTTTGTGTACTCCAGTTAAGGAGTTATCACTTACTAAAGTAATTTTCAAATATTTCAGTAATCAATTAATCATGATTAATCCAAGTAATTGTGATTATCATGATTAAAGTAGTTAATTGTGATTAATCAAAACAGTTGTTTCACCACTTGTCTTCTTACAAGGAAAATGTTATCTACAATATTTTTATTAGTCTTTTTTTTTTCATTTAAAGCAGTTCCACAAACATCCCAAAAAATTCAAGTCATTTTTTCACTCAAAAATTGACTTGAATTTGATGGTGGTTTTTTTGTTTTGTTTATTTTTGTTTTTTACAGG
This sequence comes from Micropoecilia bifurca, assembly GCA_903067075.1. Taxonomy (NCBI): domain Eukaryota; kingdom Metazoa; phylum Chordata; class Actinopteri; order Cyprinodontiformes; family Poeciliidae; genus Micropoecilia; species Micropoecilia bifurca. Next base: position 49,280 of record CAEGAF010078437.1, read on the forward strand.
AAAGTCAAAAACTGGAGTTAAATACAAAGGTTCAATCGAAGTTCCAAACTTGTCTGATGAGAATGACATGGAGGATCTGGATGTAAGTCAAATGATTGATTTAATGGTGTTGACTGCGTGGTGGTAGAGCGACGCACCGACTCATGTCTCTGTGATCCGCTTCCTCAGATCTCCATCTCGTTGAACAAGGACGAGCCCAACACGCCGCTGGTCCACCTGATGAAAACTAAAGGAGCAGAGAAAATCCGGGAGGCTCTGGGGAGTTACGTGGGCTTTTTGAAAACAGGTCTGTAAAGATCAGGGTAAACCGTTCCCGACTCGAGTAGAAATGAAAACTAGCGATTTAATAAACACCAGTGCTTTGGCTCTTTCAATAATAAAAAAAAACTGCCTTGTTTTATTATTATTCATCTATTGTTTCTAAAATTGCAGAATTTACGCAAGGAATGATCCTGCCTACCGCTAATGGCGTAGCCAAGCCTCAGTCAGCTTCTCAGTCCAAAGCCAAGCAGGACAAAACTCAGGTCCGTGTTTAAAGACGGCTGGATAAAACCCTGCGTTCTCACCGAGTCGTGACGTAGAGCTACACTGATTACAATGCTGTGTTTTTTTTTTTCAGGTTTCCTCAGGAAGCAGCACAGCAGCTCCTGTCAAAACTGGTGTCAAAATCCCCACCTGTAAATTCACCATCAGAGACACGTTTCTCACCTCACCAGCTGAACTCTACAGAGTCTTTCTCAACCAGGAGGTGAGTCTGTCCTGCTGCTGCCGATCTGGTTTCCAAATTAGGTTCCACGTCCATTTCTCACCTGCAAATGCTCGCTTGCTTATTCTGTCTTATCTAACAAAGCTTTAGCAAAGCTTTCCACACAAGAATGTTTTTTTTTGTTTGTTTTGTTTTTGTTTTGTTTTTTTCCTCCCCGTAAAGTAGGAATATTTTAAAGCTTTGTCAAGTATCAGTAACAATATGTATTTAAGTGTGAGATACTGGTGCAGAGTTGGCAAATAAATGTATACTTCAGCACGTTAATTCTGAAAACAGAAAACATTCCTGTGTGCATTAGTGGACAAATGTTCTCCTTGGTGGAGCATGAATTTGTTTTGTCAGTCCGTCTAGCTTGAGGCCATGATGTCACAGTGTGGTATCTTTGGGTGTGCAGATGGTCCAGGCGTTCACACGCAGTCCTGCGACAGTGGACGGAGAGAGGGGTGGAAAGTTTCGCCTGCTAGAAGGAAACGTCTTTGGGGAATTCACAGAGCTGGTGAGGCTGACGATTCCAGGAACTATAATGAAAACCTCACTGAAAACTCGTGTTTTATTTGAGGTATAATGTACAACACATGTAGAAAATGGTTGAAGCCTAACAACAAATCCTCTCACCATCAGATACCTGATGAGAAAATAGTAATGAAGTGGAGGTTTAACAACTGGCCCTGTGGTAGGTTCTTTATATTTTATATTATTTTTTTATGTTACAGAGAAGAACAGCTCATACACAAGCATGATTGACAGAGCTAAGATCCTCCCCTTGACTCTGATTGGTTTGTTTTATAGCTCTTTTTTTTATCAGATTCTGTCACATCCCACTGTCAAGACATTAACAGTTTTACTTTTTTTTTTCACAAATATTAAGACAAACATTGCATGTAAAAATGTTCTCCCTATGCAGAAGGTCTATAATTCAATAATTTTTTAATTTGTTTGTGGGGATTTGAAAAATGAAAATGTTCCCACATTGTGAAGATTTTAATCACATTCCAGGTTTTCCTGTCATATATATATATATATATATATATATATATATATATATATATATATATATATATATACATAAAGACATAAAAATAT
>CAEGAF010078440.1:0-11630 GCA_903067075.1 Micropoecilia bifurca
GTGTGTGTGTGTGTGTGTGTGTGTGTGTGTGTGTGTGTGTGTGTGTGTGTGTGTGTGTGTGTGTGTGTGTGTGTTTACGGACAATTAGTTTGCGAGGCGGCGTTATGGAAATTGCCTGTCATTTGGGATCGCAGGTAGATGTCAGATCCTTATAATAAATCCGGACTTTAAAGCCTCTTATAGTTCCCCTCTCCGCGCACAAACCTTCTTATCGTGGCTTAACGAAGGGACAACCAGCCTACTGATTACTTTTAGATTCTTTTTTTCCCCCTGAAAACAGTAGCTTACTATTTAAAGCAATCTTACACAATGTTCACGCAAGACAGATAAGCAGATTGTGTTTTATCTCAGGGAGCAAAATTTCACCAGATGGTTTCTCCTGTTTCACCACTGTACACAGTGGAATCGCTCCGCCCGAGCTCATATTGGCGATCATAATAAGCAATATAAATAAAACGTGATATGAAATATGAAGGCTGCACAGTGGCGCAGTTGGTAGAGCTGTTGCCTTGAAACAAGAAGGTTCTGGGTTCGATTCCCGGCCCCGGCCTTTCTGCATGGAGTTTGCATGTTCTCCCTGTGCATGCGTGNTGGTCTCTCCAAATTGTCCCTAGGTGTGCATGGTTGTTTGTCCTGTATGTCTCTGTGTTGCCCTGTGACAGACTGGCGACCTGTCCAGGGCGAACCCGCCTCTCGCCCGGAACGTCAGCTCGAGATAGGCACCAGCAACCCTCCCGACCCCTCTAAGGGACAAGGGTGCAAAGAAATGGATGGATGAACTATGAAAGTAACAAAAACTGTCCTTTGATTTCAGAAAATTGATTAAATATTGTTATCCAGTCGTTTCAGTTCAAAGCGCATCTAATCTTTGACGTGGCCACTTTTATATTTATACAGTAAATGCAGTGCATTAATTGGCAAACAGTGATACAGAGTGACTGTGGGTGGATACAACACTTCCACACTTTCCACACTTTCAGGGGACTCGTCAGTAGTCTGTGGGTAGTAAAAAAAAACCCCTAAGGTTTCTGTTTGGGGTGTTCAAGGCCACCTGCAGGTCTTTAAAAGGAAGTACATCTTGAATGAGATGACTTCAACTCAACTTGAATTCAAAATTCATCCCAAAGGGAAATTAAATGGTGTTACAACTCATATTAATTCAGATTCTTCAAAGAGTTATTGTAGACAGTGATAGTTGTTGGCAGGAAAGATCTCCTGTAACGGTCTGTATTACAGTTAATTTGAAGAAGTATCTGACTGAAGATACTCTGTTTTTCTAAGTCAGTTTCATGAAGTGGATCATCAGGGTTGTCCATAACTTTCTTGATTTTGTAAAAAGTCCTTTGCATCGTCATCTCCAGAGGTTCCACAGTCGTCCCCAGAACAGAACTAGAACAGAACCAGATTGTTGAGCTTTCTTAGGTCCCTGGCTCTGATGCTGCTGCCAAAATATAACAGAAGAGATGACACTCTCAGCAACAGTCTGATAGAAGATATGCAGCATGTTGCTAACTTCCTCCAGTCTGCTCTGTCCCTCCTTATAGACAGTTTCACTGTTGCATCTCCAGTCCAGTCTGTTGTCCGGTGAAAACTGAGGTATTTATAATTCTCAGCCACCTCCACTTCCTCTCCCATGATGGAAATGGGGTTTGATCCAACCCCGTTCCTCCTGAAATCAACAATCATCTCCTTTTGCTTGGTTTACATTTAAGATTAGATGATTGTTCCCTCCATGTAACAAAGCGCTCCACCAGATCTCTGTACTCAGCCTTTGTCCATCTCTGATACAACTGACAACTGCAGAGTCATCTGAGTATTTCTGGAGATGACAGAAGTCAGACTTGTGCTAGAAGTCGGAAGTGATTGAAGAGAGAGAGAGAGAGACTGAAAAGGAATCTAGAGAGTACAGAGCCCTGTGGTGCTCCTGCGTTACCCACCCACCTGGTTAGACACACAGTCCATCAGTCTCACAAACTGTGAGGTAGTAATAGATCCAGGCGATTGTTAAGGCCTCCACCTGAGTCTTCTGGAGTTTCTGACAAAGAAAATCAGGCTGAATTGTGTTAAATGGACAAAATTAAAGAACATGATTCTCACAGTGCTGCCTGCTGTGTCCAGAAATAAAATATTAATAAAGGTTTTGTTGAAGAAGGTGCATGATGGCATCTTCAACTCCACAGCGATAAGAAAACTCCTGTCTGCTTGTTCATGTGGGTCAACAGGAGTCTCTAAAGAACATGGGACTTCAGAAGGCAACAGGTTTATCATCAGTTTACCTATGTTTGAGTTTCCTTCGGTACCGAAACCAGGCAGAACGTCTTCCACAGCAACGCTCTTGGGTCAGGCTAAGGTTGAGGAGACCTCTGCAGAGCCAGAGGCTCAAAACATGGACATCCATTAGAATTGTATATGAAATCATGCAGTGTCTGTATAAAACTCCACTGATGCAGAAATGACAAAATAGGTCACACATCCTTTGAACATTCACCATAATGCCCCGTGGAGCAGAATTCTCAAACATCCCACTTTTTTTCTTACTTCCTCTGATCAAAGTCTGAGATTCACACTGCTGATTGAGTAAATGTGAGTGTAATGTGGCGGCGGTATTCAAAGGTGACAAATGCCTTGCAGTCATTAGAATGCCGCAAAAGTGGCTACAAACCTAAAATACTCGTAAGCGTCTGACATCTTATTTGGGATGCCTCCTTGTGAGGTTGCTGGGGCAGTTTAGGATGTTCAGTTGTTTGTCTCTCTGGGCTACATTCAAAACAACGCTAACATTCAAGGAGACGTGGGCATCAGAAGCTGGTTTGCTGCTCTCCTTTTGCTCTCACTGGGCCGTGGGCCTGTCTGATCCACGACCCGGAAGGGGGGGAAAAAACAGGGTCAAAAATTAGAGGGTTGTTCCTCTGGGTAACAGAAAGGAGCTGTAAATATGCAGAGAGGGTGAAAGAAGCTGGAGGAAATTGTTTTGGTGGGGGGGAAATCTGCTGACAATCTATTGGTGAGCCAAGAAACGGGTTGTTTCTTGTTATCTGTCCGCTCACATTTCACACGAAGCAAAATTACCAACACAATGTCAATTTTGGGCAGTTAGGAACCGTTTAAATAAAAAGAAATGTGAGTCACTTTGACGGACTGTAATGGATTCAGCGACGGCTGCAGAGATAATGAGGAACCCTGGAAGTAAACGTTACCGGTGGAAACGGTGGAACAAATATGTGCAGGGATTTGTGTGCTGACGGAGGTGAGGCGATGTGACAAGTAACGCCGCGGGGCGAGAGGTTGGAAGCGCCCGGCCGGCCAGGTAGAGACGTGACTGTCGTCCCTCTGCGGAGCGTCGGGATGGAAATGCTTCTTGACAAAAAGACTCACGTCGGAATCCAGTCAAGCGGTCACTTCTGCTGTTCCCAGCATAAAGCCGCAGTCCTGAGTTGACACACCAAGACACGACGCATCCATTGCCGCAAACTTTTCAGCTTTTTTTTTTTAAGAGCAGAAGGGAGAGAGGTCCTGTCATCCAATCAGCACAAAAACCGTTGTTCCATTTTTAAGACTCTTTCAAGTTCATCTGAAAGTTTAACTTGGAAAACATTTCAATCCTTTATTTCCTGGTCTGTGAGAAATTTTTTGCAATGAAAAAAAAAATCATTATTGGATTTTATGATTATATGCAGTTAAGAGTGCAAAAAAGGACAACCCTGACCATACTTTTTGTGTCTTCAGTCAGAGGCTTCTTCAGAGTCACTGTAATACAGGCTGCTACAGGAGATCTTTCCTGCCAACAATCATCACTATTTACAAGTAATATAAATACTTGTAAATAGAAATGTTGTAAAGTATTAATCAATTTACAACATTTTAATTTCCCTCTGGAATCAAAGCATTTTTTTAATTTGTGCATTTCATACAAACACAATGACTTTTTTGTCTTCATCAAATTGGTTTGAATCACAAAATCAAGACATAGTTGAATGTCTTACATCTCACTCTGTGTTACAATAAACACATGTAACTAGTAAAAAATATTTTTCAAACCAAGCAATTAACAAGTTCATATTTCAAACTTAAAAAATGTATGAAAGCCTGAAATAGGGTGGCATAATGTGATAAATTGTTCAAATATAATAGCTGTTTCTGTATTCAGTGAGTACGTCTTAAAATGAAATAATATTGAACATCTTTACATAGTGATAAAAAATAAAAAACTGACTTGATTCGGCTGATAAAATAATATTTAAGTGCACAACTGTTACCTTGAAGTTCCACTTATGTGGCCCTCTGAAGTTCTGAGGGCGACAGAAATGTCTACCCTGGATGTTACTGTATGACTGTGGGATTTTCTTTGTGAAATAATCGTTAAAAGGGAACCAACAGGCTTCCCTCCAAATTCCATTGGTGGTGACTCGGTAAATAATGAAACTCCAATAAAGAGCTAAAATTCACACATACTTGAAACCTTTCTAATAATGTTTATTTATCTTATTTTAATACTTAAAACAATATTCCTTCAAATGCATTAACACCCACAGTGGAAACCATGTTAGCACAAAAATACATTGGAAGTTTACCAGACCTTGGTTCTTAGGTGTTCAGCCAATCAGCACCAAAGGAAATGAGTGGTTCTCCTGGATTGGCTGCTTTACAAACCCCAGCCAATAGTGTGTCGATACCATTACATTGAACTGGTTCAGTTTCCCAACTGGAATTTCTTAAATGTGCTCTACGAAAAAATCCACAATGATGTGGATTTTTCATGAACAATTTGGAGCAACAATCCAGAGAAAAATCTCCAAATTCTGAATGACGAGGAGGAGAGTAACTGCAATAAGAGAGTTTAATTTAACCATAGTTATTATTTTCTTTTCTGGTAACAAAAGCAAGAAAGTATGTGACTAGGAGTGGCTGCTGTGAGAGTTCAGCCTTTATGAAATACAGCTCATAGGAGCAGAGAATGCTTATTTGTCACAATCTTTAATTTATTATAAAACATTATACATAATCAGTTCAGTTTAACCTAGCTGGACTGACTTCACATCTAGTTCTTGTTATTCACAAACTGGAACATTTTGTGTTACTAAATGTAAAGTTAATCCATTAAGCAGAGACACTTTACTTCATTAACTCAGGTTGGATGTACAGATGCTTGGTGATCACTCTGGTCTGTCGTCACACACGGCCGTGTCTAATTTAGGGTCGGCTGGTGAGGGGGACAGACTTCAGGTTCTAAGTGCCACAGATGATCAGGATCAAGCAGAGATTTTTTCCCCAAGGGGTCCGTATTCATTTCAGTAGACCTCGTTCTGCACATCGTCCGTAGAGAATGTTTCCCAGACTGACTCTGCAAGGATCATAAAAACTAATAAACAAAAAGAAAAATCAATCAATAAGTAACACACACCTTTTAACAGATACATTTTTCATTAAAAAGTGTCAACTTTTGGTTCTACTTTTTTTGTTTGGTTGTTTTTTTTTTGTTTTGTTTTAGTTTTTGGTTTTTTTTTTTTTCAAAACCCGACTTTAGCTTCAAAAGGTTGCAATGTGTTTATAGTCAGCATTGCTCAGCACGAGTTTCCATTTACTCAAGGAAAATGGCGTGTTAAACAGCGGCTCTTTAACTTTGAGTTTGAATCATTCCCTCTCCAGGATAGAGAAAAAGATTCACATCACACATTCAAGAATTGGAACAAATGTTTAAATTTTTGAATCCACTGGTTTTTTCAGGTTTGAGCGATTGCTTTTTATAATACACGTAGCAATTTGTTTTCTAGGGAATGTCTAAAAAAAGTTATAGCTACAGATCCAGATCAGGCTCTAAAACTATACATCCTGCTGCTCTTCCCTCTGGACTCCTTTTCCAGTCTTTGAGGCACAAAAAAAATTGGTATTTGCCTAAATCAGAATTGGCAGGTCAGGCTTTTAAAGATCGGTGATCAGAAAACTGCAATCGGTGCAGTGCAACAAGAATATTATTTTTTACTAATGTGAGTGAGCATTTACTGTATTCATATTCTGGCAGTTGTTGGTCTGATCTGTACTTCAAAAAGTCTACTCAAGTATTGATCAAATTATCAGAAATGATGGTGTTTTAATGACCAAAATGACAATAATTCATGGAAGCAACAGAAAAATAACAAAATCAAGCAAAATTATTATTTTTTTCTAAATCAGTTTCTCTCAATAATAATAATAATAAAAACTTCTGAAACTGCAGTTGTGTGTCTGGTGAATTCTTTGGTTAAAACATGTTGGTACTTCATTCAGTGGGTCGAGAATCCAGAAATTCTCCTCAAGTAAGAGCAGAAATACTTCAAAATAAAATCACTCAAGTAAAAGTAAAAAGTACAGCATAGTAAAAATACTCCTAAAAGTACTTTTTTTTCTAAATTACTCAAGTAAATGTAATTGAGTAAATGTAACTAGTTACTACCCAACTCTTGTAACAGTGCAGCTGCATTACACTGACTGTGTTTTCGCTAGTGGGGCTGTAACCAATCCAACTGGTCCATACTGGTATAGTGGTGTAGTGATGAGATGCAGCTACTTTTCTAACCTCAACATCTGCACAACTCGTCATGATCAATTTTACAAACCGGTTTGACTTGGATGAGGAAATAACCAGTCTCCTCTTCACCACAGCTATGACACAAAGACCGTAAAAACCTTTATTCCATTTCTCCTACGTCTTGCTATACAGATCACTATGCAACCTCTCCAGTTATTTAATTTTTTCAGTAAGAAATCTAACGAGTGACACTATGACTGGGAACTCAAGAAAGCAAACATGTATTTACCGATGAATAGCAGGTTAAAGCAGAGAACTGATGAGACTAAAGTGAGCCGTGTTTGTAGGAGAATCCCTCCCCAGTGTCTCGGTCTCATCTCATTTTCTCAGGTTCAACGTCAGTGAAAGTTGTCACCACAGTCAGAAAGTGTGACGACAACTGTCTGTGATTTCCTGTACGGAAATGTGTGATGCTGAAGTCGGGCCCGTTGCCAGCATGTTATTTCATTAACAATCAACTGACATTAAGGTTGCTGTGCGGACTCTGTAGTGTCAACGTTTGCTTTAAATCTGCATTATTGAGTGAAGTATGCACAGTTGAAATTGAACAGAAATGATAATGACTTGCCGTTTTATTTCCATAGAATTTGTTTCAGGCCTTTATTGTGTTTATACCCATCATTTTTAATTCATAGCTGAAATTACAAACATAAATCGCTTTATCTTTTGGTTTACAGAAAATTATGAGCAAAGTTCTGTGTTTGCTATCCAACATGAAAATAAAATATTTTTTATGAGGTTTTTGTGAATGACTGGATAAATTTTCCTCTTAAAAATAAAGTTTTGAGTCAAAAAACTCAGACAGCACAGCCTGGAGAGGCTCTTAGTACATGCTATTTGTTGTCTTTGGATTATCTAAAATGGAGTCTCTGCCTTATCAGACCCAGAATTTAAACTTAAGCTGTAGTTTTATTTTTAAATCCTGCACCAACATATCACTTCCTAATGTTAACTAACTAACAGTTTTATCCCATTATTCAGGGAAAAATTTGAGTTAAAGTTAATTAACCGTGTTGAGGTAATTGTGAAATCTCTCTGGTAGATTTATAAACGGGGTCTTAGATTCACCTCAAAAGTCTTAAATCTGGAAGACTGCACACAGGAACTCCCTCATCGCCTTAACCCATGAATGAACGAATGCAGACGCTCCCTTAATTATTCATTTGCGTGTAAAAATGATGTTTGCACCACAAGTTATTAGACATGGCAATGAAAACAACAGCAAAGTAGAAGTGCTATTACACTGAAAGTGAAAATGAGACGCTCGTGAAGCGAAGACAAGCAAATGAGTTTTATTTGTATTTCATTTCTAGAATAACAGACCAATGGAAAACTATTGAATGGAAGTATAATAATAATAATAATAATAATAATAATAATAATAATAATAATAATAATAATAATAATAATAATAATAATAATAATAAATGTGGCCTTCGGTTCTGTGACCTCGAGAATAAAAAGACATAAAAAATATATATATAAACAATAACATCCCGAGTGTCTGGAAGGTTGACCAAAGAAATATTTTCTCAAATAAATAATAATTACATGCTGGTTTGTTTTCAATGACTTTTATGGAATATTATTTTGCTTTTAAAATGCTCACCCTATAACACCGACCACTGTCATGCATTATGAGCATGAGACTCAGATGTCTGATTTCAGGTGTTACTCTGAGTGTTGCTGAGTACGACTCATGTTCTCTAAGTACAAAAATGTAGGCTTTCATCGCCGTTTCCAAATTAAATTTTCATTTACTTGTATTCTGAACAGCTGCAGAAAAAATAAACCCATTTGTTAAGAACCGTGCAGTGTTTTGTGAAAACCCAACATGAAAACCCTTGGAAGGGGAAGATGGAGAGAATGTGGGAGGTATAGATGTCAATCATTCCATTCAGCCAAATGTTTATCATCGATTAATCAGAACTTTTTACTAATACGACACAAAATAATGAAATCTGTCAGGGCCTTTTGAGGGTATCAACTTAAAGTGGACCATAAAAAAATAACTGTGCTTTTATGCAAATATTTTAACAGCACTAGTTTATTAGAGCAGCATTATTTTTCTTGATCTGGTTCCTTTTTGTTGAGAAGGTGCTTTACTGTGTGTTATTCTTCAAATTATTATTGTCTATAAATTATTATTTATAGACAAAGTTTATAAAGGCCCACAGACTGACAGAATGTAGTACTTTATCAACATTAGTGTGTGACTATGTGTGTGAAAAGGGATGGAGAGAGAACAGAGCCCTGTGGTGCTCCTGCTACCTGGTCAATGTCTCTGGTCAGAGACACTGTCCTTCAGTTCACACTCTACAAGGACAGACCATTTAACTCTTAGATATTGTTTCACAAATGTGTCATAGTGATGACTGATGTGCTCACCAGCTTACGTCAAGGGTTGTGGTTTGTTCTCTTATGCAAATGTTTGGATTGAAGATATGACAAGAGGTGACCAAGACACTTAGTGGTCAATCATCACAGGGGACTGGTTCCTGACATGTTGTGTTATCCACCACAAATGCCTTAGAGGCATTCAAAGTGTTATGGCACATTGAGTGCTTCAAAAAATATCATGGAAAATAAGGAAGCTATGATGATTTTTTTAAAATACCGTTTGAACTTCATTGGACCATCACATTTTAAAGGCCAACATCATCCTAGTTCACTCTCACGACCCGTACAGGATCACCAGTGTGACGAGTATCGTTGCTTTTATCCCTCTTATCTCAACGACACATCCATAAGGAACAAAAGCAGAAAAAAAGATCTTCTTAACAAGCCGCAATATTTTTTCCGTTATGTATTAAATATGTCTGCGCCTCTGCTTTCAGCCTTGCTCCACACAGGGAAACACTCCCAACATTTTTATCAGTTTATGGGCAAAATGAAAAGTTGCAGGGTTCTGTACAAACGCCTGGCATTATACAAATTAATTTGAACGTCTACATCTCGGCAGGTTCGGGCAGAAAGAATCATGTATTATAAATCTACGGTAAGTGTGTTTTTGCACTGAGTACTTTAGCCTGATCACAGCAAGACCCTGAATCCTTACATTGTTCTCTATGAGTCATAACTGTGTTTAAAAACCCCAGGGCTGCTGCTCACGTTTTCCCCCTCACTGTCATCCTCCTCTCTCCTCATTGCTATTCATGCTTCGAGCTTGATAGACAAATACAGTTTAAATCTGAACAGCAATGTTTAAGATTAAAGTCTATCTCACAGCGGCTGCATCCGCAACATGGAGGTGTAAATTCTGCGGCAAGTCATATCCACGGAGATGGATACGACTCCGTGTCCTGAGTGGCTATCCCTCTGAGTGGCTATCCCACTCAGAGGGCTACGTTGGGACAGACATACATAATCTACAAGACTCTCCTATGTGGCATCCAAAGGAAAAACAGATGCTGTCCATGTCCAGACTAAGTGTGGACCTGTCCAAAGCTGAATGAATGCTTTGGGAAAGAATGCACTCTTTTTTTGGGAGTGACCGCCTGGTGCTAACTTCCCCAGGTCTGGCTCCAGACATGTTGCTCTGGTCTCCAGGTTCTTTACCGCCATCGTCTTACTCCATTGAGGGCATTTGAAGTGCTGTTAATCTGACCCAATTTGCCCCAGTGGAGGCCGTTTGTATTTAGAAGATCCTGCAAACAGCAAATACCCATAAACAACAACTCATCCCCATTCCCACCCCACTGGCACATGGAACTGAATCGCACCATCGTGAACTTAATGATTGCTGAAATCAAAAGGTTATATGAAAGCATCACATAATCCTTGTAAGAAAATCTCTGAGGATGACGACCTGACATTTCTCAGTAGTGAAACAGAGTTAATGCATCTCACACGGTTCTTCACTCCGAAACGTAACGGTTCTAAATTAATGTCGGCTGGAGAACAGTATCCAGTCGTGGTTCATTTTAGCAGCTGCACACATGTCATGAAAACTGTTCAAAATGTTTGTCAATTCATATTTTGTCTCTGTGAATAGACTGATACAAACTAACTTTAGGGATGGTTAGTTAGGTTCTCTCTCCTGCATTTTCTTAATGGTGCAATAAAACAAAACAAAAAAGAAAAGAAAAGAAGAAAGTTGTCCAAACATTTGCTTAACCACTTGTTAACCTCAAAATGTAAGTGAGTGGCTCCATGAAGACACTGGAAAGTTTTTATGGAGACGCTCATAGATACTGATGAACCTCTAAAACATTCTTAGTGGTCAAGATTTTTATTTCTTTTTTATTCCAAATGTTTCTATGTTTTTTATTGTTTTATTTATTTATTTTACAAACATGATATTTTTGTCGTGGTGTTATTCCTTTCTAATTTTGTGCTTGTTTAACTTGCTTCACCAGCTGTATTTGAATTTATTGTACTTATTTATTTTTACCACAAATGCTTAGGAACTGAGAAAAAAGAGGATCTCTTTACTTAAGATGTTTTCCACATGTGCTTTGCATATGCATTGTCCCTCCGTGTCGGTGGGTCGTGACCTCCTGTCTCTCAGACGCCCTCAGGTATATAAAAAAAAGGCCTACAAGCTCAAGGCTGTTCCGTCAACGAAGTGGATTCCAGCAAATTCCTTCTAAACAATGTAGAGAAAGAGAGAGAGGGGGGGAGGAATACCCTCTTACTATTTTCTCTTTTTACATTTAAGTCTTTTATTTTCTCCTCTCTCCCTCTTTAATCCCTCTCTTCTTTTTCAACGACAAAAAGAAAACATGTTCACGCAGTGCTTTAGTTGCGAAAAGTAAATGAGCTTCTGTTATTTTTCTTTCTCTCTTTCTTTTTCCGTCTCTTTCTCTGTGAATCGCGCTGGAAAATTGCTTCCTTACAATCGAGTGGAGGAAAAGCGTTTAGGATCCAAAGGAGCGTCTGCGCGCTTTAGACAGGTGGAAATTGGAGGTCCGGAGTGTAAAACTGGGCTTGTTTAAGTGAGGATGTGAGCAGGCGAGTAAAAAAAAAAAAAAAAGAGAGAGAGAGAGAGAGAGAGAGAGAGAGAGACAGATAGACAGATAGAGAGAGAGAAAAAGAAAAAAAAAAAAACAAAAAAAAAAAAAAA
>CAEGAF010078441.1:0-14812 GCA_903067075.1 Micropoecilia bifurca
TTTAATTGTGTAAAGCACTTTGAAATGCCTTGCTGCTGAAATGTGCTATACAAATAAAATTTGATTGTTTGATTGATCAATTGATGAAATTGTTTCTAAACTGCAACTGCGTTTGTATTTACTCAATTTATCTTTGTTTTTAAGAAAAAATTAAGTGGAAATGGACAGATGCCTTTCACAGTAATTCATTATGTTAAGCACCAGTTCCCAGAGAAATTAAAAATGTTTTTCCAAAATTACAAATTAGCAAATTGTCTAATCCATTTGTGCTTAAAAACAGTTTGACAAGTATAATGACCTACCTTATTTTTAACGAAGCACTGGCAGCAATTAAAAATTAAGAATATCAGTGGGCAAAGTTTTAAAAGCAAAAGGTTAATCGTCTGTGACGTCTCAAATTGCTCCGGAGGTTTACCCTTACATAGGTCGCCAGTATCAAGCTATGAATCACACTTACAATCACACACATTGAAAAAACTTTGTGATTATTACCACAGTAGACTTATTTACCCTGATAACATCCTAAAAGTGAAGAGCCCTCAACAAATCTCAGCAAATAAATCTAGAATCGATTCCCATTGCAGATGTAATGCTAATAAATCACGAGTTTAGTCAAAACAGGTTGGGCTTTGTGATGCATAAAGATATTTTGAGGTACATTAAAATATATAACTTTTGTACTCCATTTTAGTCCTTACTGAGGCTCCAGCAGAGCCGTTTGTTGGAGAGGTACTATATATAACTACAGGCTTCCAGTGGAGTATTGTGAATGTTTTTAAAAAATAAGATGGTCTCAGAAATGACGATAATTAAGAAAATGGATGGATGGATGGATGTATGACTCCCTGTTTTCTGTTATACTGCATCAACTGGTAACTAAGTAATCAGATATTTGACCTGAAAAAGTAAAATGGGGGAAGGAGTCCGATCTTTTTGGGAATACTGGAACAAGTCTCCTAGCAAAGCTTAAAACTCACTCCAGCCGTTTAATTAACCTACTTTTATTCAAGTGCCCTGAACACAACATTACGGACCAGTTTTATAATGATGCTTTCAGTTACTGTTAATTTTTCACATTTTTAGCATATTAGAGACAAATAGCAATGGCAATTTGCGTTATTCTAATAAGGACAACACTGGATTATACTTCATTTCTAATAAAACACGGTTTTTAAATAATCTTTCCAACTTTTTATAGAAAAGTCACTTTTGTGGCCCTGCAGACACTGCATCAGCCTAGCTGATTGGTTGCTGCGGACGTGACCTTTTCATGAGAAGACTGAACGAAGCGATCAGTGTCAAGTAAACACAAAGCCATGGGTTGTTTCTAATACTGGATTATCAGCCAATATTGGCTCAGATGTTGGTCAGTAACAGTGAGAAACTCTGTTGCTTTAGGGCACAGGATGAGAGTTCAGGCTGTCTTGGCTCGCAGGCCAAAAATGATAAATACATGCTGGGAGTACATCATGGTGCCAGAAAACCCTCTCCAGGAAAAATACAAGTAAACAGCATTCATAATACTGTCATCCTGAAACATCCATAAATCTTTTACATTGTATACAATATTTCAGGTACAGGGGGCATTAATTCTCTGAGATGGAAGCCATCTGCCAAAAACAGTTTGGAATAATTATTATGGTGTTTAATGCTATATTTACTCAGCAAGGTTGGCAATATCCTTGTTCTAGTTTGTTATAGATTCGCTCATGGGCTTTGGAAGATAATCTTTTGCTTAAGCCAATTTAATCCAAATTTCAGATGTTGGAGAGATGGCTGCATATTTGACTCTAGAGTATTTTCAGAAGTAAAGTAGACCATAATTAACTCACAGACTGAAGCTATCTAAATGTACGAGCAAAGCAAGCCTTAGTCATAAATGCTCTGCAGCTGTGCTTTGATGGTAGCCTGGCCACTGCATTGTTTACACAGCAGGCAATTTACAGTTAGCTTCATATCGCAACATCAAATGATACTTATTGATGAAACTTATTTATATTTTGTTTTTAAAACCTAAATCGAATTGATCTTTACTTCTTATGTGCCAAAGTAGAATGTCCAAAGTGTTTGTTTCTATGTTACAGTCAACTTTCCTCAAATCTATTGTGTATTAGCTATTCAACTACAATAAAAAAATGTCTAGATTTTGCATGTATTTACCTACCTCCACTCACCCAGCTTATCTTGTGAACGCTCCAAGCACTTCTGAGAAAACTCACCTCATTTATCTTTTGTAAACCCCTTTTATTATCATTTTTGAATAAACAAGACCAGTTATTATTTTACCCCCAAAAGAAGAAAAATCAAACAAAACAGATTTTGCATCCTCAACCCGAGAGATGTTTTCTCATCCATGCTGTACCTACTTTAGGCTCTTTTTGGCATTTTATTCTGTGGATAATACCATTTCCAATTCATTAAGCTAGGCTTTGTTTTTGATTGAGTTCAAATTAAAGTACCGGATGCACTTTCTTCATCCTCCTTCCAATTTCCATCTGTATGAATCCGACTCCACCTTTTACACAGTAGAGTGTTATAGTGAGCATGACTTTGTCTCTGAAGCACTAATATACAGTCCATCTCCTCTATATGCTCCATGTGGCCCCTGTGTGCACGCTCAGAATTGACTTTATTCCTGCAAATGCAAGCAGAGGTGATATTTATTTTTCCATATTTAATCTTGTTTCAGTGGAAGCTTCAAGTTCACACATTATAAACTGAGTGTGATTGAAAAGGAGTCAGTTTATCTTAAGGTATTGCTATTCATTTTTAAATTTCCCTCAAATGTTACTTGTTCCTTTATGTTAACATGAGAACAAGCTTCTGTTATTTGATATGTTGGAGGAAATAATATAAAAAGCATAGTATTTCTGAAAATCTAAAGTGTGTTCACAATATCAATTGAATCCATTGTATTATCAATCTTTGATGATCACTAGACAAGCAGCACTACACATACAGAAGCTAATGCTAATTAGTTGATGCCGAATAAATCAGAAAGATGTGACAGCTGTCGTGGTGAGTCTTTCTTCAAAAGTTCGATGTTTTCTGCAAACAATTTTGATGATAAGTGCATCTGCATTAGGGTCCATATGGATAATTTCAATTTCAATCCCACAGAAGGGGTAGATATGTTTGTATAAATGTATTCAAATCCTTCTCTTTCAATTGACTTGAGCAATTTTTTGCTTGCAATGTAACAAATTTGCTGATTTAACCGAAAACTTTAGGCACCAAGCTTTCCTGAAACCTTTCAGTAACCTGAAATGATAGATAACACATCCACTTTGGTGACAGTAAAAACTGTTATCTAACAATGAGCACCCTAAGAAAGCAAACATACTTAACGCAACATTCTATATCTGGTCCACTACAGAGTTTATACTGTACTGATTATGCCTGTGGGTGATGGAGAGAGCCTGTTTATGCAGAGAGTGTGCAAACAGAGGAGCAGATAAGCAGGCGTTTCAGTGAAAGTGGAAATGAGACTAATTGGCCTGCAATAAAACCTTTGGCTAATTACTCACACGGATATTCAGCTTGTCTGAAGCAGAAATCACAATGCTTGAATAATCTACACAAGGTCAGTGATGATCTGTGGCAACTTTTCTGCTGCTACACACCTACTGCGTGTTTAGAGTTAGCTGGAAAAGCTAGAAATAAGCTGATTGCAATTGATAACCAGCGATAAAAGTTTTAAAGGGGCGATTTAGATTTCTTTAGGAAGCTATGGCTAGTCACTGTAGCATCTGCTGTGGATAACTCTGGTCTTCAACTTCAAAATTCCATATAAATGTATATAAGCATCGTTTTCTAAATTATAACACCAATTATGTTCCCATTAGAGGGTTGTTTGCTCACAGGTTGATGATTAGCAATAATCCATCACGATACCCTTCCGCCTATGAAACATGCACTGCAAAACAGAACTTGTCAGTTATGTCTCCTAACTGTTGCTTTGTTGCACTGCTGTATTTCTGCCATGTCTATCTAACCATCATACCCTAATATTTTCTATTCTCCGTTCTTCCCTTTATTTTACCAAGTAAAACCCCAAATAACAAAACAGTTTGAAAGCAACAACATTGGTTAATAGAGTCACGTTGCTCGTCTATGAGAGCCTCTGAGTTCAGACTAGAGCTGATTCCATAACACTGGATGCTTGATTCTCTTGTTCTGTTTGGACACGTGGAACATGTAAAAGAAACATCTTGTTGGAGCGTGAATAATGTGCAGTAATTGATCATTGTAAAAGATGATTTAAGTAAGCTGGAGCAAAGCCAAGGGGTTTCATAAATCATTATCATCAGGTGATTGTGTCTCCGTATGCTTGAAGGAGACCATTCAGTTTTTGGATACAACTCTCAATGATGTGTAGGATTTCTGCTGCCAGTTAGAAACCCCAAAGCGCAATCTTAGGAAGCATTCGAGGATCGGAGACATTTGGTCAAAGCATTCGTGTATAAAACATTTCCTTAATTCAGGATTGGTGACAAGGTAGCTGATACCAATATTCTTCTAGTTTTGAGAGAAAAATGGGATCCATTCCTGATCATAAAACCCAATCTTCATTCTAAGTGTCCTGGTGCAATGTTCACTGATGAGTCTCTAGAATTTAATGGCACGTTTGTTGTAAAGAGACTAAGTTAGAAGACAAGGTGCCAAAAAGCCCCCAGCATTTCAAGTGAGGCAAATTGTATTCAGCTGGTGTCTCTGAACTTTTCAAATGAGCTTAGTCAATCTGATAAAAAACTTTGCTTCCACCTTGGCTTGGAGAGAAGCTCAGCTGAGACACTGCTGGGGCTTCAGCTAATAATTTGGACAGGTACGGCCTGGGATTTGTACGGTCCTCTGTCACACTAATCTCTACTTTGGGGCTTTCTGGAAGCGCGAGGCCTTCCATATTAAACCGGCTGCACATTATTATGTTACAGTGCAATATTACAAAGTAATTAGAACAGTAATAATATTCAATCTTTGCAGCAATGAACACTTTTACATTTATTTAATGGCTTTGTTTTTCATGTGCATTTGTGGCTTAATATTCCTATGTAATTTTGGGAAATTTTAGAGCTTTTTGCATCTCTTCTACTTGGAATATTTACAGCAAAAGAGATTTAGGTTTATTTACACTAAGACGTGAATTCTGCAAGTCTGACTTGATGCAATCTAATTAGTTTCATAATATAAAATGTTTTAAACTACTTTGAGTAATTAATTGAGTTTACTGTATTGTTTGAGAACAAGGATCAATTGGAATGTGTGTGTAATTAAATTAAAATTATTTTTAAACTACCCCACATGAATTGTTGAGATATACACAAACTGAATTAAATTGGAGCCAAATGAAATATTTATTAAAAGCAGTTTTTAATATCTATTTACAACTACATAGTTTTTTTTCTATAAAAACACATTTTATAAAGAGAAAAATATGTATATTTTAAGGTGAGACTTTTAGAAGTTTTTGCTGTATGTTCAATTGGAAATATTTGGAAACAATGACAAAGCAGCTTCTTTTCAGAATGACAGCTCAAGCCTTAGTATCCATAATAGCAGTAGAGCTATAAATGATGTCAATCAGTGCTTTCCATAGCGCCTCTATAGGCTGAGGTCAGGGAGTTCATGGCAGGTCGGTCGGGTTCCTTCAAACCAAACTCACTCCTCCAAATCAGAGAAATCCGTATCTATCTGGGCCTTTGTGATTTACATCACTGCATCTGATGGTTTATATCACACTTACTTCTGCAACTGCTAATCTACAGGTCACAGGATGTGTGGACAGTTGTAGATACTGACCATGCAGACAATTTGTGACTTCGGGGCCATTCTGCCTGTCAGCGCGAGCTGATCCTGTGTGTGATTTCACGAGGCCTACGACTCCATGGCTGAGTTGTCTGGTCCCTAAATCTCAATGCTGGTGACAATACCACTAAGAGTAGCACTTCATAGTGTTCAGTCAAAGACATTTTTAAAGGTTTCATTGGCTTTAGTGGCCTTTATTTGAATGTGGTCAGACAGGAAAGTGAGAGGGGGAAGTCATGCTGCAAATGTCATCAGGAACTCAAACCTAAGGCCTCCATAAATGGGAGAAGCTTTACCCTGCGGCACCACAACACCCTTAGTTAAGGACATTTCACTGCACTCTTTAAAAATAACCATTCTTTCACAAATATTTGTAGAAGTCTAACTGCTGAATCGTCTACATCTTTGTCCATGGCCCTGAGCATCTGAGGTCAGTGATTTGTTGGGGTGTTTGAATACTTTTGGAAATACATATTATAGTAGGCTGGATGTAACCAGTTTAACATTTTACCTCCTGATTTTTACTTCTGACAACACATTTAAAGAAGAGCAGTATCTGAAGAATTATGCAGCCAGCACAATTGTCAGAATGTAGACATCTTCTGTCTCCTATACTGAGAGTGTCTAGACATGAGCACATAAGACATCTAATGGTTGAATACAACATAAAGTGAATATTCTCCTCAACCATGACAGAAAGTGTCTTAGTCCTTAAAGAGGAATGCACACAGTGAGGCCTTTACTTTAATTTAAACTTTGGTTTGTTTCTTTTTTCTCTCTCATGGAGATGAGCAGGAGTTGATTTGTGTAAAGCAGGTACAGAACAGACCAGAACATGTGAATGTTAAGTCTCCAATTGTGCATGTTCTGAACATTTTCTTCCTTTTTGTGTTTTAAAAATTAATATGTATCATATTGATAATTTGGTTTGGAGTTTGTGGCTTAACTTTCAAAGTTTTGAAACTGAAACATGTGAGTTAGTGTGAGCCAGAGACATTTTCTTTAAAGCATATGTAGTTCAGGGAAAGACAAACCTAACTTTTGTTTCTTATGCCACCACATTCATTAAAGTACAACTAAAAATAACCAACATTTTAGACACATAAAATACTTTGAATACTCATAATCTAATTTGTATGACAATTTTGGTCCATCGTTCTTTCCCGCCCTTTGTCTTTACCTGTGTTTTATATCTGTTGTTTTTTGCTCCCACTTCTCTCTGTCTGTGTCTTAGAAACAGCTGCAGGATGCAAGAACTTATTCTTAGACGCAAGACCATTCAGGACAGACTGCTTTGCTCCGAGTTCCTGGAATACATTTGCTGACATTCAGCGATTCTGTGCAATAATGGTACATAGCCGATAGGCCTAAAAATACATATTTCCAAATTTAAGATCAGTATACTTAGTATCTAGGACACCAATATCATCATCCTTGTTGCACTTTTGCCTTAATGTCTAACTATAGTCCAGCTCAACAGTTGCTCAGTGAAAGCCTGCTGTCTCTTGGTGTTCTCTAAGGTTCTCTAAGAATTTGCTCTGCAATACAAACATTGGATTGCTAGCTCTACCAAGCACTTAGCATTGAATTGCTAGCTGTACCAAGCACTTAGCATTGGACTGCTAGCTGTAACAAGCACTTAGCATTGGATTGCTAGCTGTACGAAGCACTTAGCATTGGATTGCTGATAGATAGTTGCAGCTCTACTGTGTGGAAAGAGTTCTCTGTCCTCATGGGGAGAATATTGACAGCATTACTGGCTGCATCACGGGCTGCATTACATTTTGTGTGGATAACATTGTATGTTGAAGTAGCAGCTAATCAGGAAGGCCAGTTCTGTGCTAGGATGCCGCCTCGAGCCAGAGCAGGTGGTGGGATACAGAAGGACTTTGGCTAAAATGACGTTAATGATGGACAATGCCTCCTACCTTATGTATGAAACTGTTGCTGAACTGGACTGTCATTTCTTGTATGTTCCTGTGTGTTGTAGTCTCAGTAGCTGTAATTTGGAAATCCTAGAATTTTTCAGAAAAATTGTCAGATAGTCATTGCCACTGCTTTTCATATAGACAATAATATATGCAGAACATGTCAGCCTTGAAAAATTGAATAGAAAGGATTTATGCTGCTTGTTGTGATGTGAACTTGAATGAAAGCAATGATCTGAAAAAGCAAAGAAAAAAACAACACATTTTAGGATCAGATCACCCAGCACAGCAGTTTGCTGTTGTGTGTGGTGCTTTTATTACCATATGACACAAGACTGTTGCATTTTCAGTCTTACTGGGATTAAAGAAAAAAGGGCAAGATCAGAGGAGGCTGGAAAGATTGTGTGCTAATAACACAATGTGTGAAACTAATCTATCTTTTACGGGAATAAACAAGCATAGAGCTTGCTGCAGGCAAAGAATCAGATTATGACAAGCCTAATTACTGTGGAATGTCACATTGTGAGCATGTTGCCAAGTGAAATGTAAAAGCACCAGACATAGAATTTTATTCAAATGTCAATAGAAGTAGAAAAAAATCCATCAAAACAATTCAAAACATGACTTATGTACATAGAAAATAAAAAGATATGTGTAACTAAATGGTTTTGTAGCCTTTCAGAATAAAATTACCTCTGCTGAGACTGCTAATGACCCTGAAATTAGTCATAAAGAAATCAGATCATGAAAGAAAAACACTGGAGGATATTATGTTCTGTTAATTTTTTGCAGTGTCTCATTTAAATGTAGGTGTATCAGTATAGGAGAAGTAGAATAGTTAAATATCATTAAATAACACTAATAAATAACACTAGTGTTAAATAACACTAATGACTAAATAAAATAAGCAACAAGTTTTGAACACATGAAGAAAATGGTGAGCAAAACTGCACAGAAAGCCAAACCTTTCCTGCTGCTATGAGATGACAATATATCCAGCTTAATATTGACTGAGGGCCTTTAAAAGGTTTCCTTTCACAATTAAGTCTTACTGTTGAAAAATATGCGAATAAAAATTGTCTCAGCTGCATTTGTCAACTTTTAAACGTTCCAGTGAACGCCATTTTTTCCACAAATGATGAAAATAACAATTTCATAATCAGCCATCAACAGCTCGGAGCCTCTTGTATGATTTCTCTTTGGTTTTCAAAAGTGAGACCAAAAGCTCACAAAACACTTAAGAAATGCCTGGAAGTAGCAGGTCCAGTTTTCCCCATGAAAACAGTAACTACTGCACTCAGCCACAACGGCCTCTATGCACAAACTGCACTGGGAGAACGGTCAGGTCAAAGCTGTGATCTCAGGATAACTTGGCACACAACAGAGAGAACATCACCACAAAAACACCAGGCCAAAAGACATAAGTGTTCGTTCCGTATTTTACTCACTGTACAGCCATTCTAGAAATGAAAAGCATTACACACTCCAGGAGGCTCTAACAAGTGTTAAAAGGGAACAAACTCTCTAGGTTCTAGTTCTTGACCTGCTGTCTGAATGGACAGATGGGTGATAAAGGATTTATAGATTTCATATACTTTTATAGACAGATTTACCATTTTCATTTTAATACTGACGGCAAAAATGACAAGGACAAGTTCTTGGTTGACATTTATTCAAACCTTTTTGTCATCTTGTGAATATATTTTCATGTTAAATACTTATGTATTTGACAGAAATATACAATATGCAGCATTATTTGTTCTCTCTGTCTCATTTTGCTCAGAAAATGCTCCATTTAAATGCTTACTTTCCAAATTACATTGTCAAAAGTGTGTGAAAACCTTCCTGGATGTATTGTCATAGAAACAAACACTTTCCTTATACTCAATGTGAAGACGATACTTTTCACAGTAGGTTGAAACAGTCTCTTGAGTCATTAAGAAAAATAATGCAGTATATAGGATTTTAAGGCGTATCGCTTTGAAGCTCCTCTTTCGCTCCCATTAAACTGTTTTGCACAAATCAAAATGGGCCATGCCGGCATGTATGCAGTTGTGTTTTTACAGTGTTTTTAACGGCTGCTTCAGTTTGACCCAATGAAACTTAAGCTTAAAATGGAACAGCTGTAGTTAATGTGCACAGCCTTATTAAAGCTTAGACTACAACTGGTCAACTGCAGAAAAACCCAGAGGGCCTTTAACGAGTGGTACATATAAAAGTATGTACAAAGGCTAACAGTGGACAAAGGAGCTGTGCAGGAGTCTTAAGCAAGACATTGCTTCACTGACATGCTAAGTTTCCTTTAATTATGGAAAAGGACAATTGTATGTCAAATGTTAAAAATATATGGCAATTGCATTTGAGCAACCTACATTTTCTTTGGCCAGGAGAAATACTATCATCACACAGTTATTGGTGAAATGAATGTAAGTAGAGAAAACAAAAATTATGAATGTATCCATCCCAGGTTGTCACATACATAAAAATGGACTAAGGTTGATTCAGATGTTTCTATGAAAGGAACCTGTTGAATTAACTTCCACTTATTGTGTCACTTTCACCACTTGACAATTTGGTGCATAGTGGCAGTCTACCTGTAAATGGCTGGTTCTTTTATTTAATAAAAATCCATCTTAAACTCTCAGAGTCTGCTAGAAAATAAAAGAATAAATCGTTCATTGTCATTTCTAGGTTTTACAGTAACATTTCAGTCACTCTTCAGTTTCCTGTCTTTAGATTTATTACTTCATTTAACAACACATTTGATCCCACCTACTTTAGCAACTAGACAATTCGCTAGAAGATTACGCAAATCATAAAGTTTGTTTCTTAAAACAATAAAAGAATATTTTGGTTTTCATACAAAATAGTTCAAAGTGAAATTTCATGTTCTTCAGAATGTGAAAAAAGTGAGTTATGCTTTTTATGCTACGTTTGAGTGCAAAGGGACAAAGGTTTGTTTGACTTTACTGAAAAAAATGAGTGTCACTTAATAAAATGCGAAATTTTTAGCATGTCACTTTATTACGGAACATGTATGGAACCCTCCTGTTACCCAAAATACAGTTCTGCTACAGGCTTAATTACATTCTTATGAACTATTACTTAAGTTCTAAGCAACTACTGAAAAATTTCTAATTTGAAAAGATGAAAATGTACGTACCCATAAAAATAACATTTATGACTTAGCTGTTTAAACAGGAATGAAACCACTGTACTACTTCATATGTCTTACAGTATTGGATTGCGATGGGATTAAAAAATGAAATTATCTCTCCTATCAGATTAAATGTTCCTTCCAACAATGTTCTCCCAAAGGACCATTTTTAGAAGCTGTCTCTTTTAAACTCAAGTTTTAAGTTGTCACAAAATTTATATTAAAAAAGTGTGTTTCCTTTAGATTAAACCAAAATAAAGGCTCATATGCGGCACTAATACCATTAATAATTTCAAAAAGCGTCATCCTCGCATTCAGAAACTGCGACCATAAACTTTCACCACTCACTACTTCTACCTAAGCAGTAAGAGGAATGGCTGGACCGTTAACATGAGGAGATGTCATGCATATGAATGTCTTATATGCCATCAACATACTTGCAGCTAAGTATAAAGTAGTGAACATATGTAATGTGAACTCATCGGCGTGGAATACTGCTTATGAGCAATTTAACCTGGAATTAATCCCCAAAATAAACAACTCTTTAAAAGTTACTGCAAAGCAAGAGTTTTTTTTTTTAAAAGCTCATATAAGACGGATGTAGTCAGATAAGATGATGCACAAATCATTTCTTTTCCCAAAAAACGTGGATGTTGACACTGTGGGATCTTACAGATGTGTTCTTATAGGCTCAAACAAGCCTAAATGCATAAATGGGGAAGTCGATATTTAACAGACACACCTGTGTGCTACGTGCTACTTAACCTTCAACAAAAAAAACAACGTAGCTTTGTAAAACTCAAATAAAAAAAATAATGAGGACAAAAAAAATGTAATGATCAACTCAATGTTAACATGACACAGGTAAGAAGTGAGTACAGGAATGAACAGACAGGTTCACATGCAATATACATGGCAATGAATGTGATCAGCATACAGAAACACATTAAAAATAAGTTTAACAGCCAACAGTTATTTTAGATAAGACGAAGCATGACGTAGCAAACTACAACTGCATTCAATTTAAGTAACATTAAATAAAAGATGATTACGCCTCCATTAACTGGTTCCTCTGCACATTGAGGTTGATATATGACACTCAGATTGCTTAAATTTAACAATCATGTAAATTGAATTATGAAATCTGATTAATCTAAAGACACAACTACTGGACTAAAGCAATCTACACACCTCCTGGCAGACAGAAATCCTGCTGTGAAATATTTATACATAGCATCAAATGTTAAAATGAAATCAGGGAAAAGGGTTTTCTTAATATTTTTCAACACTTTAATTTTCTTTTTGTAAGGAATTTTGTTTCTATTTAGTAATTTAAACATTTTGTTACAAAAACAAGTGCATCAATATAGTCGTTAAAATCTTGTCGACCATTCTTTTCATTTTGCTTTATTCAAGAAGCGGTCTTTCTGCAGGGTTTTTGGTGAAGGCAACAAGGATAGATGAGTGTGTGTGTTTGTGCAATGTATGTTTAGAGGTGTGTATCTTTTAGTGTTAGTTTCTATCCAAATGGCTTCAGCCATGTGTGTATTCCCTCTGGGTGCTCAGATAAGGTTCTGGACCATAAATCATCCTCTCTACATCGTATAGATATGAATATAATAATACTTTATTACTCATTGTCGTTGATCCTTAATATGGTGAAACAAAAAAAGCCTCCAAAATATCAAAAACATTGAAAAGATTTGACTGCAACATCACATAGGAAGTGAAATAAAACTCAAAGGTACAACAGTAGTATAAACATTGTGCTTCTTTAATTTTACTTACTACAGTCCTCCATTGTCCTTGTAGTCTTTAAGTTTAAATTTTGTTATATTTAATATATAGATATATATATATGTATGTATATAGAGATAAATGTACACGTATAATCCGCACTGAGGTTTGTCTTTGTGGCAAGCAGAGAGGCTACTGGGGGCATCCAGCTTTCATCATCCTCTTTATATGCGTCCTTTTTCCACAAACAATTATTTTTGCTTGATTCATTCACATGGTTCTTCATCTCTTTGTCAGTAGTTTCCAACTACCCCAAAGAACGATGCAAAAAGATGGCAGTCTTTGTAAAAAAAAAAAAAAAATCCCTTTTTTTAATCTTCTCTTGCTTCTTTTCTCACTTTTCTTTTTGGAATCCCTGTTTTTTGTTTTATTCCCTCAGGTTCTTCATCATCTTTGGTAGCGTGTCCGACACTTTGCTGTGTCTGGAGATAGGGTGCCAGGAGTGTGGGATACGGTGGTTGGAGGGGAGGGTGGATGGTTACAAACATTATGCACATGGACAAACAAGGCTGATGAAGCACAGAGAAAGGCAAGAAAGAGACACTAATATGAATAACGTTTTCCTATCATAGTGTTTGAGGTGAAAGATTTACTCTTCTAATCGTATGTCAACCCTTAATACAGATTGTGAGTCAGATGAGTATAATCTGAGCATAAATGCTGCAACAGTCAAAGAAAGAGGAGGACAGAAACTTGACAAACTGCATGATCTTTGTGACACAGGAATGGAACCGATATAAGGCAGGAGGAATATGACAGCGAGCGAAGAGGAGCGACGAGTGACGACACATGTACAAGGGAGGAAGAGGAGGAGAAAGGGGGAATTTAAAAAGCGCGAGTCAGGAGAGTGTCTGTTAGTACAGACAAGTGGTGGTGCTGTGGGAAGTGCTCATCATCTGTAGAGAAGTGAGAGGGAGCAGGAGAGGCCAAAGGTCAGCCACCTGGCCAGAGGGAGTGACCGTGATCCTCCAATAAGAACTACGGGAAGAAGGCAAACAGAAAGAGTCATATCAGTTTATGCAGAGAGGCAGTGCATTTACACTTGACCTTTGAACAGTTTAAATTATTTTTTGAATCAAAACACTATAAGGTGTGTTCAAAGTTAATTGGAGGTGCTACATTTGGCCAAATTTTTTTTATTAATGACTTAAATTCTCAAATTAGAGGCATAATTGCTCCTAAAATAGCTTCACTGAGCACATAATGTCTCTGCACAGTTTGCTGACATTTAAATAAAGTACAACATATAAATTTAGTTTGAAAAACCAGAGATAGAGGTATGCATGTGTGTTTATATTACCAGTATGTATTTCATTAGATGTAAAAAAAAAAAATCTTTCTATGCTTATATCTCATAGTACAGTGCAGCTACGCTCACTTTTGATTTCCACAAATAGTGCGTGTGGCTTATATTCAGGTGTGCTCAATAGTTCACACGACATATAAACGTTAATTACAGAACACAGTAAAAGGTATAGAAATGCATAGAAAATAATCTTTGTTCATTCTCCTTATTTT
The DNA here is from genome assembly GCA_903067075.1 of Micropoecilia bifurca. Taxonomy (NCBI): domain Eukaryota; kingdom Metazoa; phylum Chordata; class Actinopteri; order Cyprinodontiformes; family Poeciliidae; genus Micropoecilia; species Micropoecilia bifurca. The sequence goes on from CAEGAF010078441.1 coordinate 14,206, forward strand.
TAAAGTTTAGAGCCTCATCAGATCAATAATTGGATTAATGAAAGTAACAAAAACAACAAGAAACAGAGGCATTTGTATCTCAAAAAATGATTTATTTAATTACTACTGCTGTGTTTTGTAGCTGATGCAAACGTAGTTGCAAATTGCTTCCATCTCCTGAACTGTGTGGCCCTGCATGTATTTAGTACAATTTGTTTTGTAAATCCAGGGCAAAATGAAAGCAAATAGTTGGTTGGTCAAAAACAGGAGGCTGCAATTCCTCATGAATTCCCCCAACGGCAGGGGCGGAGCTATAGGGGGAACGGGGGGGGCGGCCGCCCCCCCCGAACCAGGCCGGTGGGGGCCCGGGTCTGGAGGAGCCAGGGAGGGAGGAATGGATTCAAGTCGCTCGAATGTCGGACTATAGACCGAGAAAGTGAGAAAGTGCGCCCCCGCCTGTTGAGAAAGGTGTATTACTGTCAGTAGTTGTTCCGTCCACACAGCTCAACGGTTTCCAGCTGCTGCACGTAAAGGGCCCGGTGATTGGCCAGAGGGCCCGGTGATTGGTAGGGGGCCCGTGATTGGTAGGGGGCCCGTGATTGGTCAGGGGGCCCGGAAATTTGCCCCG
>CAEGAF010078445.1:0-40541 GCA_903067075.1 Micropoecilia bifurca
CACGGCAGACGCTGCCCCAATCCGCCTGTCGATCTCCCGCTCCCTTCTTCCCTCATTCGTGAACAAGATCCCCAGATTCTTAAACTCCTCCACTTGAGGCAGGACGACCCCCCTGACCCGGAGAAGGCACTCTACCCTTTTCCGGCTCAAGACCTTTTCCGGGAGAGGGAAGTCTGGGCCTCCCTTCTGAAGCTGCTGCCCCCGCGACCCGACTCCGGATAAGCGGAAGAAAATGGATGGATGGATGGATGGGAATTTCTGATGAACATTATAATGTTCTTAATGTTGTTCACACTGTAAACCTAAGTATGTCCCCATATGGTACTGTGTCTTAAACCTCTGATATCTGTTAGTCAATCATCTTTGATTTTTTTTTCTCTATTAAAAAACAAAATATCAATGCCTGTTTTGGCTGCAACTTGTGTGATCGTTTTTCAAAAAGCGGCATGGCAGAAGAAGACAGAGCAGCTGAAAAACCAGTTTTTTCTATATTTATGACAAATAAACTTAAAATTGTTTCGTTTGCAACTTCTGTAGGTTTTATCCACACACAGTTAAATGGAATTGCATTAAAAATGTAAGTCAACAAATAACATCTATTTATGTAGTGAAGGATTTAACATACTATATAGTTTAGACACGAAATAAAAATCAAATAAAAATGAGGACTTAAAAGAAAACGAATGATTTTGAAGTGCCCGATAAGGCTATTCTACAAATTTTGACATAGCAGCTGAATCCATAAATAACTACTACAAATAAGGGAAAAACAAAGATCCTCCACACAATGATAGTGGTTCTGTTGAGTGGGATGCATCTGGATCTGTTATTTCAAGTGCTTTAGGGATGCTTCAAATGTAAATAAAAACTTCTTTTTTTTTTTTAAATCCACTCTTACTAGCTGGAGTTCGCAGCTTCAAAAAGACTATCAGCACCAGGATGCCACTCCACTGGGCAAAGAAGAAAAACAGTCAGAACATCTTACACCGCACTACATCAAAATGCACCGAATGAAAGGCGTGAAATTCTGTGTGAGAGCGACGCTCGCAGACCCCCACCGTCGCCTGGGTGACGGTGCAGCCAGCGCATCGTATCGCTGGTCAACACATCCCCACCTCTCCTTCTGCTCTCACTGTTTGTACGAGGAATATTTTTGTAGTCCAGTTCTGTTCCTCGGGACAATAAACACGTCTTCAACAAAAACAATCTCCCACATTTCTTACACTTTGTGCCTCCTACACATACCCCCTCTTTTTCGCATCGGTTTCACACTTCCTCTCTTCCGCCTTCTGTCGTTTCTCTTCCTCCTTTGCTACAGTGTTTAGTCTTGGCTCTTACTTTTCCCCCTGCAGGGCTGCATGTCTGCTGTAATGAATTGTACTTAATTGCCAAGTGGGACCCACAGCTTTAAATATAAGTCTCAAGACATTTAACCCGGGCTGATATAAATGATAAACATACCTTAATAAATGACTCTGAGCTTAAAGCAGTAAAGAAAACCCATTTATCTCTTCAGGTCCAGAGCATTGGTATGCAAATACGCGGAATACACTTCAACTGAGCTGGCCAATAATTTGTTTTTAAATTAATTCCCAACATCCTGTGATTTGAGGGCATAAAAGCTTAATGCTCTCCTGCTGACGGTTCATTATTAATCTAATGAAATGAATTAAAACTATTTTAATCAAATACAGCTCTTTGTAACCCTGTTTTCTTGATGCAGGCTCAACGTAGAACCAAGTGGGTCTTTGAGCTCCATTTGACAAAAGCTCTGTATATTCTAGCTGAGCATATCTGAAACAAGCACAGCATTAACTGCTTAATTTTGCTGCGCCTAAAAAACTTTCTTTGTATTCAATACAGAAAATTGACAAAACTTCAGCAAAGTGTTTGATCTGCAAACAATCCTTTTTTACATTTGATATTTCATGTAAACAGCATCGTAGGTTATAAAACTAAAGTTGAAGCACACCTCATCAGTGGCAAACTAATATTTAGCCAAGAAATTTTGAAGAAATGCTGACCCAGCCACTTCAAAGAAAACATGAGATGGCGCAACGTTATTATTGAGTCATCGCAGTGACATTTGCAGGAAATTTGTATAAATCTCACCTATGTGGCCACATCAAAATGCCACAATATGAGATCCAGTGAAGGACGATGTGGAAGCTTCATTTGTTCAAAGCCTTATGTCTTCATTCACCACTGGAATACAAAGCAGACACATATAGCATCGACAGAATGATGGACACATTATATTTGCTTGCTTGGTATGTCAAAGCCTAGAACAATCCGGAACAACACACACAGTCTTTGAAATAAAAGCGTTATCTTGCCTCCGTCTGCTCCTCTAGTAAACGATTTGCAAAGAAAAGATGAAAAGACGAGGTTTAATAGAATGCAGAATAATTGTGCGACTACCAGATTTTGATATACGCATTTGTAGACATTTCATTAACAAGGGACCAGTGTTGGCTTCTTTAAAAAAAAACAGCATTATTATATGTCCACATAAGGGAGTCCTATCTCATTAGTCAGATGGAGACAGCTTGGAGTTAAGGGGAGAATCTGAATATGGAAATTTAAACCAAGACAGAGAGTTCACTTCTCACTGGGGTGACATTTCAAAACAGAGGACCTTTTTTTTCATATGAAAAAGTACATTTCTAAGATGTAAAAAATATATGTGTGGTTATTCTGCATTAAATCACAGTGGAAAGTTTAGAAAACATGGTAGGTATGAGTAAGTAGACAGTCACAACAACCATCCAGGAGCTCCAATTCCCCAAGCTAAAAGTTGGCACTTGTCATCAATGTAAAATCAACCAAACTCAGTGTAATGTGACGCGTTTGAGAAAGTGCAAACAAACCCTCTGCACACATTTTTGAAAATGTTCACCCTGTGTTTCTGACCAGTGCATTAACAATACTGGTTATGACACTCATGCATAATAGAAAGCACTGAGAGCCCAAAGGAGCTGAGGAACATAAAAAAAAAAAGAAAAAACAGAATCACAGCGCCAAGTTGCTGCAGCCGGCCAAACGGACAGCCTCCCACTCCTCCTGCTCTTTTCCTCCACCTCAGTCTGACATATGCTGCACATGCAAAGCCAGATCAAAGTAAGCATGGCCCTTATGAATAAAAGAGTGCAACCCATCTGTGTGGCTGTAGAAATATGGAGCCTCCGTGTCAGAGAGGCAGAGCAAAGCAGGCTTCGCATGGGGTCGTGTAAGGCCAGAGTACTGCTGAACCCGCAGCTCTCCTGGCAGCCACTGGCATAATTATGGCTGGTGAAAACATAAAAAAGATCCAGATCCAGATGCAGTTTAGAAAGAAAATGTTAATAGTGGTATTAAAATAAATAAATAAAAACTACCACACAAAATGGTGTTCACAGTGCCACATAGGTATAGTACATTTACTGACTGAACCAGATTCTGACAAATTCTTACAAAAATAATTGGTCTTAAACAGTTACTCTGAAAAATATCTAATTCTAATTTGCTGTACAATTTAACATATCTTTAGAAAATATTGCTAAATGTCCTTCTCACACCAACTTTGAATTTCTTCCTACAGTAACAATGTACACACTGAATAGTTTTGTGGCTAGTGGTCAGACTGAAAAGCCAAACTGGTAGTTTTCACGTACTTTATATCGGCCGATCAGATAAAGATATAATTCAACTTTCTGGAGAAGGTCAGTAAAGCTGAAAATTGTCCAAATTGTATAATTTATGTCTAAATTTGAGAGTAGAAAATGGTGTTCAAGCTACAGATTGATTCGATCTATATTCATAGCTTAAATAAAAGTCTGCGTTACGAGGCATTTTCCTTTTCCCTGCTCGCTTTTTCATTTTTCTTTTATGTCATACTGGAATCAGTGCAGACAGATAACAGAATGCCACATAATCAAGTAGCAGGCTCTCCTGTGTCATTTTGCACATCAAACTTGGCTTTTCCCTTGTTCTCCCAATCCACTGTACACCACTGAAATCTGCTTTGCTGTAAAAAAGAAAAAAAGATTAGGGTTTTACGCACTACCACCTCACTGCCTCTTCAAAGGCAGTGGAGTTAATGCTTTGGTTATTGTTTTATCAGCACATTATAAGCGGGCGCAGAGGAGGAACGTTTCGGAAGTCAAGTTCAACACCAGGTGAGCAGGGTAATATCCTGAAAACCACGACACAGTTTGACCAGATTCTGTCTATTTCAGCACTGGCAGGGAACGCTCATGGCTGGCTCATGCCCCAGCTCAGCATCAAGGATAAATGATCAATGCAGGCCAACTCCTGGGGGACACAGCAACTGCTGGAGCTGGGGAAAGTTGTGTGAAGGGATGACCAGGGACAGAGGCGAAGTTGGCAGCAGCTGAAATTCATTCTAAAGTAATATCGCTAATATTTTGTGTTCTCAATAATCTATAAATCAGTTAATCGCATGAAAAATTAAAACCAACTCAATAACTTCCATTTGCATGATTGTTTTCTTTCTCTCTCTTTACTGTGTGGCAAAAGGCTTCAGCACCTTTCTTAAAGGGCAGTTTTGTTTATAGATATAATACAGTATCTATTTTATTTGTCAATTTAGTTCTTGATACTTAGAATGTCTTCCAGTAAGAATGTTAAATGTTTGTTAGAAACTAAGGTTTATTGATCTTTGATAGGGTGACATTGCAATAAACCATATTGAAATATAATTTATTGCAATAACTTCTTTGACAATTTCTCGTCCAGCAAAATTTGTCATTGTGTGGGGCCTATATCACACCGTATAGTCAATACTGTGTGAGAAAAATTTGATTTCAATATTTTATTCTCGACAGTCAGAAAGTCACAGTCCCCATTTTTGTGCCGGAAAAAAAACCATGCATCCAATGCCAAGGTATTCAAAGCTCTTGAACGCTTTCTGATTGTGCACTTCAATTGGATTTTAAGAGAGAGACCAACAAAAAGTAGAGAAACATTCTGATGTGAAAGGAAAGTCAAGGGCTTCATATTTCCTTTTACAAATAAAAGTCTGAGTATGAATCTAGCTGTTGTGTAAAGATTTGTTGGAGAACATTACAGAGCAAGCAGCAACATGAAGACCAAGGAACACAGCAGATGGGACAGAGATATACGCTGGAGAAAGTTAAAGCATGATTAGGGTATAAAACATCCTAACCTCTCAGTACACACTGTTCAAAAATGTAAAGTGCATGGTAATTATGTAGCAGCTGTTAATTTACAAAAACATTAAAAAGTATGCAACTCAAAATTGTAGGGTTGCTCTCCAGTACTGAATTTGCATAGCCCTGGTTTAATAATCACATGAACGTGTTTTAATTGCCCAGTGAAAGAAGAGAATTGATGGAGAGGCTTGAAAATCAAACTCTTGGTTGCTATTATTCAAGCCAACTGAGACTGAGACATACAAATCTGGTACAGAATTACTTCCAATGAGTTATAGCTTTAATTGCAGCAAAGGTTGGTTCCACAGTGTTGACTCAAGACTTTTGAACCAAATGCCACATTAAATATATCCACTACTATCAACTATGGCTGTAACATGGCAACATGTGAAAAGGTTCCAAAGGTGACAACAATAAAACCACCTACAGAGAATCATTCTCAAGGATGAAGTATTTAGATTTAGTTTACCTCAGAAATTCATGCACTCACGCAGTAACCTGATGTAATAATATTGTGAAAGGTACCTATGAATTTTAGCATTGCAGTCTCTAAAAGTAACATACTTAAACCTGCACAAACAACCATTTGTTCTTGTTTAGAGTTCTATCAAACAGCCACTGCAGGTTTATTCCCTAAGTATTACCCTGAGGGAAAAGCCAAGGCGGGAAAATGCTCTCTTATGTGATATGCCAGGCACAGATGCGTTTACAGTGTGTTATTAATCACAGGAAGATCATTTTCTCATGCGAGCCACCCAGGAGCTTAATTTCATTTGTTCTTATCGATTTAACGGCCATTTCAGAAACAGGAGGAGGTGCAGGGGAGTGCAGCCTCGATACAAGCTATTGATCACAAGGTAAATGACCTTGTATACACGGTGACCGCGGACGGCGAGCGAGGGACGCCAAGAGAAATCCCGTCGTTCACAGGTCTCCGTAGACTTCCGGCCAAACCGGCGGACATGAGGTCAGTTGCGGACGAGGCCGAGATGGAGCTGCTCAAGGCTTTACACCTGCACGTGGGAGCGTCAAACCTCTTCCGCCTGTGCGTAATTAATCTCATCTGTTCATATTTGCCTTCAAAGCCAATTCGCCGCTCAAGGGCCGCTGTCATGGTAACCGGTTGCATGCATACGAGTCGGTTTTCCGCGCTTTCGCTCCTGGTTGGCACAAGGAGTGAAGTACGAACACATTGCGACCTTTGGCTGTTTTGCTCATGAACTACCAGCCCTAAATCCATTGACACGTGAGAGCTAACGCGAGCCAAGGAAGAGGGCCAACGCTCTTTTGGTGAGTAAACAGTGTTTACATGAATTATTACAATATAGGAGATGATTAAGTACTCCGCAGAACAGTGGCACCACTTTGGCAGCAGTCCCACAACTCGATTTATGAGGTTTGCTGCATTTTTCTTGTGTTAAATATGAGAATAATAGCGTTTTTTTTTTTGTCAGAATAATTAAACAGTTTCTGTGCAGCCACCAAGCATGAAGAAGTAATGAAGTGCTCCTTTGTTTAAGGTCACTGGTGGAGATGGGATTTTCAGCTCTTCTAGAAGAGCAAAATCTATTGAAGCCATTCCTTTCAAGGAACTGATTTCAGAAGTCAGAATAATGAGTTTAAGAGTTTATTAGAAATGAATGTATTAATCTGATGTAGTATCTAGTAAACTCTCTAAATAATTTGATGTAAAGCAAAGGATGGTTGTGAACAATTAATTCATAACCATCTCAGTTAAATAAACACTGACCTGTTGATGGATTTTAGGGACTAGCAGTGTGTGAACCTGTGTGTTAGAAAGGCTGTTGAGAGATTTGGTTCCTTCATAAGCGTCACAACTCTGATTACTTGTGAGGCAACAGACGGTTTGATTTGATTGCCTTTTCTTAATCCTAATCTTGTTATTCTATAGCCCCCCTCCTTTAGAAATCCACCCTCCTTCGCTAACACACACTTTCTTAGAAATGTGTGTATCCCTGTGCCTCCGTGTGCACTGTAAGTATGTGAATGATGGATATATCTCGTTGCCTGGCTTACCTTATCAGCAGTAGGGCCAGTATGGGTTTCATCAGGCGCTCGATGAAGCAGGAGATATGGGCAAGCTGAGGCAGCTTTAGAGGAAGGCGACGCTCACACACAAAACAAGATTGGCTTGTCTTCAGTGCAAAATAAATGGCGTTGTTGAGGCTCAGATAGTCAAAGAAGAAAAGGAGAGACTGCTTTAAGGTGCAACTTACCTGATAAGAGGCCAGCTGTGATTAAAAAAGCTAAAAGGGAGCGGGACGGCTTAATGCAGTTCTCGCGGATAGAAAACTGTCAAGAACTTTCTTAAGTAGCAAGCTTGGTAATTGGACACAGAAGTTAACACTTGTGGAAAAGACACGTTAACTTTTTTAATTGTCTGTTGCCAAAGCCAAAGCTAAATCTCAGTCGCGTGTGGTGAAGAGGGGTGAGCAAACCAAATTCCCATTTGTTTTTCCTGCTAAAGTTGCAGGACAAACAAACATGCAGACTCTAAAGGTAAACGGAAATAAATCAAGATTTTTTCCAATTTTACTTGGCAACAGCAGTGTGAGGGAATTTGCGGGTTAATTAAAACAAAAAACACCTCAACCCAGGGAGCACTCTCAAAAGAAAATGACAAAACACATGTCCAAAAGAATTGTTCACATTCACAATTATTATAAACACAAACCAAAGATGCATCAACATCACTTCCAGTTAGAAGGAGGATGTTGTAATTTTTTTTTCTATCATTTCTTTAAACCTAAATCTGCACTCTTAACTTCACTTTAAATACACATTTATTCAATCTGCCTTCTTATCACAAAGGGGACCGAGTATTTCTGTCTAAAAAAAACCTTCCAACATATGAACATTTTCCTCTCTACCTATATAATGGGGGTTTATAACCCTGGCCAACCTGAATTCAACAGTCTCAACGTTCGTTTATGGCCCAGGCCAGCTTGGCCTCTGTTAATAACAAACAACTAATAACCACTCACAGTAGAAAGACTGGAAACAGTTTTGAATGCTGTTGATCATAATACCTAAACAAAAATCTCAACTGACTAGAATAAGCATTTGTAGATCTAAGCTTTACAAAAACCGGATATTATAAATTGGGCACCCGAACTCTGAATTGTGCATTTCTACCTAAAACACTTATTTTAGAGACACAGAAGCCTGACGTACTGCAGATATGTTGCTCAATCTCAGTGAGCTGCATACTCTTACAATGAAAGGGTTTTCTGCTCTTCTGTCAGCCTTGCCAAATTTGCAGAAATGCAACCTTGTGTTGCCTTTGAAATAAAAGGAATCCTGCTACGTCTGAAGGTCAATGGGTTGCTCTTCCTTACGGAGCAATTTGTTTCTTTCAAACCACTCTAGATTGTTAAAGATGTACTCTGTAGGGCAGTTGCTGCATCTCTTCCTAAATGCAAAGTGCCTCGTATTATCAGAGGGAGCTCTCTTGCAGCACTTCGCAACTTGCTTTTGCCTTTAAAACACATGCTCAGAGGAACAAAAAGCTGCCACCTGAGAATATGGAGAGTTGCCACGACCCAGAATGTCCGCAGGAATCCTAAGTGTAGACGGTGAATAAGGGATGCCGACGGCCCCGCTCCGCAGGGCGTCTTGTGCTTTTCTGAAGTGGGCTCTAAAAGAGGGTCTTTGAAGCACACAAATTGTGGTTTATCAAAGAGATGGGCCGTAATCTTGGAAAGCAGGCAGGTGTTGACCACCTGCTCTTATGTTCTGAGCCAACCCCTTCAGAACAGCCATTCCAAGGAACACTAAATGAGAGACGGAGGACCAGAACAGGCGATTACAAGGATGAGAGAGGGTTAAAGAGCAAGTCAGTGTAAGCAGAAAGGCAAACATTAAGAGGGGAAAGAAGAGAAGTGTGGCTTAGTGAATTACAACAAGGAACGGGAAATTATCAGGAGGCAAGACCCATGTGAGAGCAAAGAAAAAACCCGAAAGGCAACAAGTGAATGAGTGAGTGAGTGAGTGAATGGGTGAGTAAGAGTGTCACACTTGGGCTGACAAAACATCACCTCCTCTTGTCATGGAAGGGAAGGCCAGGCCAGAGGGAATTGGAATGAGTGGAAATGCTGGATCCCAGGCCCACTGTGGCCATCACTGTCACTCACATCTGGCAGCACAACATGTTCCAATGACACAAAAAGTCCCTTGAGCTTGAAACGGCGCAAGAGACTCCCTCTTTCCTTTTCCTCTTTCACACACAGGACAGACACTCTCAAAAGTTTTACTTAAAACCTTTTGTTTGATCCTTTCAATAATGCTCTGTTTCACTGAACCATCAACATCTATGTAATTAACAGACGGAGTTGGATTAGCTGTACGTCAAAGTAGCTGAAAAGAAATGTGCACTCCAGCCAAAGAATATTTACAAGTTTGTAATTGTAAAGTGACCAGTACTCCCTTTTTTTATTGCATGTTCACCTCTTGTTTGCTTGATTGAGTTTACATTGCATAACTTTCACAGCAACGTGGATTTCTTTTGTGGACTTGGAGAACTGTACACCACATAAGACCTTCATTCTTCATGTGGGAGAATATCCCAGCTCCCTGATCCTCAAATCTGTTCATGTCTCAAGTTGTTTTGCTTTGTGTTTTCCCAAGCTTCCTTTTTGAGTGTTTACATTCTCTCTTATTCTGTTAGCACAGCCAGAAAAATGTGTGAGTCAACATGAGGGTGGGAGGGGGGGTTAAAAATCACCCTTTTCAACTCATGGACACACCCACATCACAGTTTTTCTTGCCATCATCTCACAGGCTAGAAAACAGTAGAAAACAGCCGCCACTAACTGAGAAAAATGATGAAAAAAACATGCAAAGGAACGAACAAGAAGGTATAAAATATTCAGGAATACGTTGAGCTTTAACAGTGTCCAACAAGGTCACATAACACCAGGCATGAAAAAAATAAATATGTTTAGTAAAAGGTACATTTAAAAGTTTATGAACCTTTCAAATTTTTTGTAAGATTTCACATTTGATCAAATCAGCAAACACAACCACTGGGAGAAGGTATGGCTGTTTCGGGTTTGCCGCTTCCACAGACACATTAGTTCGACTTCAACAAGTACAACCAAAAACAACTCGGGGAAAACGATCCCAGTCACTCCGTTCAATACTCCCGTCCCTCACTTCCAACCTCCATCATGGTGCCTCAATGTGATTTGTCGACATTGTTGGCAAAGATCCATAATCATGTGGAAGGGACCTGAGCTTGGTGCATCAAATTGTTGAAACAACTCATGGATAAAAACACTTTTGAGAAGCAAAGCAATTTGTTTAGAACGGTACAACAACTCCTCTTCCACTTTCTGTGCTCATATGATTGAGAGTGCAAATAGCAGGTTATGAGCTGAAGTGTCAACATGCCATATCAAAACAAAAGAGAAAAACGAAGTGTTGCAACTTAGACATTTTTTGAATCCCTATATGCTACATAAATAGTAAAACTGTGTGTGTGAACTCCAGCAGAGAAATGTGTTTAGAAATTGTAGGGGAGGGGAAATATTAGTTCCTCACTACATTAAAAATAAACTGGTTGTGAGCGAGTCTGGCAGCATCAAAATGCCACAAAAAAGTTCAGCTTAAGAGTTTTCTTTTATCAAAAGCATTTTTATAAAATTAGAAGCAGTGACAGTGTATTAAATGACCCATATTACATCTACAGGGTCATTATTTTAGAGGTGGCGTAAATCTCATCAGTCTGTCACAGAACAAAGAATTAAACACAGGTTACTACAATGACTGATTAACATGCATGTTTTTGGACTACGGGGGAAAGCTGGACTACCAGGAGAGAACCCTTCCACGTTTGCGGAGAACTCCAAGCAGAAAGATCAATGAGAATTGGGGTGAATTGACCCCAATTCTCATTTTGTTTATTCATGTGTAGCTAAAGAAAAAATGTTTTTCAATGAAAAGAAACCAGGTTAATTGTGTTGAACTTTACTGTCAAAACATGATAGTTCTTTTAGTTTTAAATTGTAAGATTTCATAACAACAATTTGCCCGTCACTAGTTGTTTAAGACTTTTGGGTTCATCTAGAAATCATGCATGAACCTGTGATGATAAAGTTTTAGAACCCATGAATGGATTAAAATGATTTTGAATCCATTTCAACCCTTGGAGTTTCCTCATGCCTTTTTGTTATTTTCCCATTTTCAAGTTCTCTGTTTTGTTTGCCTTCACTTTATTGATTGTATGCCTCTTTATCTGTTAGCCAGACTTTTCTCCAGCCACTGATGAACTCCTTCTTGGAATGGTGACTCCAGATCAGGGTCTTCAGTAGTGGTTAATAATGTGTTGAGAATCATTTTGCCACTCTGAGAATGCTGTGGCCTTCCCAGGTTTTTGTGTGGCTCAATTAAAGCAGCTGCACTTTTCATTTGGGTTAAACAGTGGCCCAAGTCTTATTAGCAAGTGCGAGATTGAAGGACCGAGAGTGGGCTCCCGAGAAGTGGGAGATACTAGGGAGAGTAAGCGGAGTGAGACCAGAGCGAACACTCCCATTAACACATTTCCTACCGCTATTTTCCAATTAGCTTGGTATCGATCAGCTAGCAACCCTCTTGCCGTGCTGTGCCTTTCACAGACTGGGCTCGTGGCCACTTTACTCTCAAGTTGTGTTGAGATTTCACCACACAGTGGAGGTAGACAAGCAGACTCGGCTTGGACGCCGTCCAGGTATGCTGGAGTGGTAAATTGGCTTGGAAATCCCTTTCATTTAATGTCCCTGTCCTCTCATTGCAAGCCGACTGTTTCAACAAGTAAATAAAAAAGGCAAACGCATGCATGCATGTACGGTTCGTGCACTATTACTGAGTGGTACAAACATCTTCTGGAAATGTCATCGTTGATGTGATCATGCTGCCAGTGTAGGGAGTGAATTTTCACAGAGAAACTGCATAGACTTGTGCCTAGAAGACTCAAAAAAGTCAATGTTTTGCCTGAAAATTTCTGGGAATTAAGGAAATTGAAATACAAGGTAGTTACTCTTACTTTTAAACAATCTCCTCCAACAGTCTGCACAATGTGTGTGTTTCTGTGATGGCCGGTCTGAACTCCAGAGTGGTAAGGCAAGAGGGAGAGAAGGTTAAACCTCCTGTGATTAAAAAGAAAAGTGGGATTCTAATAATGTCGCCATCACACCATGAGGATGGCAATTACTCAGCATGTAGCTCTATAAATGTCTTTCGTTGGTTTAACATATTTTCCTCTGACCACTAGCCAACAGGCTGGACTATAGAAATCAAAACTTTTAGATAGATGATTTAGTCCTGAAGTATTAAATGAATGTTGTCTTATCCACACGAAGAAATTACCTGTTAGTTTCTAAAATGGCATACTCTGTACAGCAGAAAGGGTTAGGGTCGATGACTTTTCACAGATTAAACATAAAAACCTTTGTTTGGTGCTGCATGGTGCTGCATGGCTTCATGGTGCCTTGCAGCAAATAGGTTCAGTGTCCTATATGAAATGGGGAGGCCACCAATCCCTCACAAGCCACACAGGAACTTGCATAATAAACAGCACACACTCATACCTTAGGGAAGTTGTCGGATTACCCATTTACAATCCATGGATGCTGAGAACACGCAAACTCCATGCAGAGAAACGCTGTGGTAGATTCAAGTCCAATTACTTCTTAACCAGAAGCAGGAGAATGAATATATCAGGACTGTTGTGTTTAAAGAAAAACACTGTGTAAGGGGATTGGTGCTGTGCCAATATCTAGCTGCAGACTAAGTCTTACACTGAGCTCTCCACTCTCCAAGTCCCAACAGACTGAACTCTTCCTATTTTTCTGCAAAGGAATAAGAAAAAAAATCACAATTTGACATTTTCTGTTTGTGATTTGTCTTTACAAACATCAAGGTTAAGTGTTACGGTTATGATCAGAGTCTGAAGTTAGGCAAGTGGCCTTCTCTAGTCCATTTATTTGTGAAACAGACAGATGTGGGTCATAAAAAGAAATGTGTCTAACACCAGAATACCTTTTTAGTCAAGTCTATTTGTTTAGAACATTTAGCAACAGATAAAGGTGATTTATATGAAACAAGCAACAAACCTTAAATTTTGTCATATGCCATCATCAAGACCATCAAGAATAATCATCGTGACGATGATTCAAAAATATCAGCTGTTTTTAATACGAGGCAACTCTAAACAAATGGGGTTCTAGCCTAGATTTAAACTCTGTTTCAGCAGTTTTGGAGCTTTCTGGAAGTTTTGGTCCTTAAAAACAAAATGCTGCTTCATCGTGTGGTCTGGAAGGTTGATAAAACAATAACAACAACAAGTCTTTAATGTATTTTGTTGCCGAGCCATTCAGTTATTTGTTCCAGGTGAAACAAAATAAGAAATATTAGAGCAATGTCCCAACGAATGTCTAGGACATAAAGAAATCGAGAGTCTTTCATTTTCAACCAAGTTCTGCAAATGTTTTGTCTAATAATTCAAATATGGTGTTTCCCTCCCTACACCAGGATATACCATCAATCTCATGTTTGGTCAAACTTGTACTGTTGTCTTGCAAGAAATACTTCAATAAAGAGAAAGGGGTACAACACAAGACAGAGGAACAAAGGCTATCGAGACACACAAATAGCTCACTTGACAACCAGCTGACCGCAACAACACAGCTACACATGAAGGCAGAGAAACAAAAGACAGGACAGGACACACAGAGCAACTTCCTAAATAAAACACACGCTTATCCTAGACAGAGTTCTCAGAAGGATAAAACAATAAAAGATTATGCTAAAACAGATTTTCCATACTTCCTATGATGTGTAGCAGTATATGCTGGTGTGCTTACAGGATTCACTGTAGATTTATTGGACATTTTCCCCTGCAAACAGCTGCAGACATCAAGTTGTTTAACTGAGAGAAGCCAGAGTGAAAAAGCCAAACGATGGGAAACAAAATCATCTGTACTGAGGATTTCACACTCATTTTAGGTATCACTGATCCCAAAACACCCATTAGTGCAGCTTTTAACAAAACAAAATAATAGATTTAAATTGCTTTACGCATGATTATGATCAGATTCTAAGCTGTCGTTAAATAGGTGGCAAAATGTACAGTAAAATGAAATTGTGTTTCTCTCATTTGAAGGATAGTGATAAAGTAGAGTCTTCCTTTAGACGATCAAAAAAGTCTATCACCACTTTGAAGGGGAGCAACACCTGGCACATCTGTTTAAGCCCAAGCAGCAGAGAATGTTGCCTAAAAAAGTGCACTTTGTTGGTTATCGAGTGTTTATCCACTTATTTCTGTTAAGCTGAACCAAGGCAGCAATCTCTTTCTCATGTCTATACTCAATGCTGTCTATAATAAACTGCCTGGCCAAAAAAGCAAAGGTTTCCACCTGGATTTAACTAAGCAAATTAGTTAAATCCTCCTAATGGATAATTACTGCATGAGTGATTATGTTTCAGCTGGCAACAAGTTATTTAATCTCAAAGAGTTGCTTCTCATTTCTTAACCATCCTGAAAGACACATCCCATGTGGAAAAGATGCCAGTTTGTTTGAGAAGCATCAAATCATTGGCATACATCAAGCAGAGAAAACATTTACTACTAAAAATGGGTTAAGAAGTATCCAACACATTAAAAACTGGAAAGATAGTGGGGACCAACATCTTTGAGATGACAAAAATGATGAAGAGTTACTAATCTACAAGATACAAGTATATTCCACTATTTCATGAAACTTTCTTAGAAACGTCTTCAAACATAAGTGGATTTGCTTTCACAGTTTTCCAATTCATTAAATCAACACTGTTTGCACTTTTGCTGAAGAAACCTTTTAAAATCAATCAATGGCTCTTCTTAATACTCCCCTCATATGCCCAGTTCAATTGTAGAGGAAGGTATTTATCATGTTGCATTAGCAGATCTTGTACAAACACCCATGAACAAAAGTTTTGAAGAGTCTCTGCCAAGGTAAGCAAATCAATCAGACAGAATCTCTTTTGTTTCCTGTACAATACTGTGTTTTTCCCTTTTCTACTGTTCTTTTTGCGAACTATTAAGCTCACGTAGGTAGGAAACAAAAGCTGCTGTCACAATGAGTGTCTGGAAGTGAACCTGGCATGAGCAGCACCCTCTTTTCTGAGCTCAGCAAAAGTTCCCATCGATTGGGCTGCTGATTGTGCGTCTGTCAGCCTACCTGTCCGCACACCTTAATACCCCCCACCTTGCCTCTCTCGTCTATCCATCCTCCCAAGGCCTCATTGATCAGCCTTGGCTAGGCTGCTGCCCACGGACTGGTCAGCTTGATGTCTTTTGTGTCTGGGTGGAGTGAATAAAAGTGTTGGGGTAATCAAACAAGAATGAAGGCAGGGTGGGGGGAGTCAGTGGTTGGCCCATGAATGCAAGACTTGATTCCATACTTTCTATGCTCAGGTTTATGAGGCTTTCTGACTTCTATCCCATTTTGTATGAAAACAGAAGGTTATAAATAAAGGGAGATATTTCAACAGTGATCTGGCTTTAAATATGGAGTTTGTAAAATCGGATGGTTATGATGGACACAAAATGCAATGAGGTATACTCTGTAAACGCATATTACAATCAATTGAGCAGTTTGAATCACTTCTGAATCCCAGAACTAGAAATTGAGATTCTCTATAGATTTATTTTCCTACACCTCTGAATACAGTTTTTAGATGGGTAACAAAGTATTGGGAAAAAATCTGATTATTTCCCCCTACATATAAAATCTTTTCCATATCTTTCAGACTTTTCCTAGACTGAAACGTTGCCAAATGATTAAACAAAGGAACAAAAGGACGTTGATTTGGGACTCATCCCGAAGGGTTGACAAGCCTCTCAGATAAACAAGACGAAAACCTTGATCCAATTCCTGCTCATGCCATGAGCACCCCTTACTTTCCTTTCCAACTGTGGACACAGAGAATAATTGCATCCATGAGACTGCATAAATTAGCTGGGAGTTGTGGCAAATCTATAGGCAAGTGGATGAGCCCTAAGCGGGGGATCAGCACCTCTCAAATTTCTGAGCAGGACCTCACAGAGTCACAAATGGGACAGATTGATTAGAGGGGCCCTGGATAAACCATAATTTCCCTTTCAGCCTAGTCAATAAGCATTTAATAAAGGAGGATGAAACAAAGTGGGAGGAGGTGGCTTGGGGTGTTATTATGATAAGTGAAGCTTTATGAGGATATTCTGTAGCAAGGTGACAGAGGGAAAAATGGCACTGGTGGAGGCACAGATTGATGATGCAAATGCAGAATAATGCCCACAATCGGGGGAAGGAAATATTCAACCAGATGGTAACCTGAAGAGGCAGTGCATAAATGCATTTATTAGCAGCCAGACAATTCCACGAAAATTAGGTTCAGGGAAAAATAGTTTACAGCCTGAAATTGCCCAATCAAAACACATACATATTCTGATATTCACAAATAACTTGTGAATAAAATTGTCACATGAAAGCTGACTCCTGGCTTGCTGCGACAGCAGAAGAATTTCTAATCAATCTTTTAAAAACTGAAGACATAAACAAGCATTTACCCAGTTTGGAAGCCCCCAGTGTGGCTGGGGATTGGTAGGTTTTCCTTTCCGTCCTCCATGTTTTCAGTCAATTCGTGCCTTAGATAAAAAGAGCTTAGAAAGATTATCCCCCTGGCTTGCATGCCATTATCATTAATCAGTGTGTTATTGACTGCTCTGTCCTTTCCTGTTTCAAGTTCAGGCCTCCCTTAATCCACAGATTCTGCCCAGAAGACACACACCTGACTCTGGGAGGCTCAGCGCAGCTTGAACCACGTCCACCCTTGCAGGCATAAATCGATTCGCAGTGAGCCCCCCTCTCCAATCAAAATGCCCAAACATTGTGACTGCTGATGTAAATTCTCCTCCATACAGTATCTGGAGACTTGTTCTTGAGAATCTGCTGCAAAGGCCAGAAGGAATTAAGCTCATTATGTGTTCATTTTTACAGAAAACCGTATCTAAAAGGCATGTGTCAGACACAATTACAGATTTAAATACCCGGAATTACAGTTTAAAAGTTGCTGGGCTCTTTACAGGTTGATGGTGCCGCCAGCTTAACAGTATGATAGAAAAACAGAGAAAATAACCGGACATTTTTCTTGATATGTCTTTAAGCTCAATAAATTTTTTTTAATTATGGAACATGCCAAGTGTCAATTTTCTTATTTTGATAGCCAGATTTACCAAGCTAGCTCTGCTAAATACGGAAGGACAAAATATAAAGATGTCAAAGGTTTAAATCAGTTTTATTTTTCTGTTTAAAGACTGACTGATCCATTTGTTTATTTTCTTACATCATCAGATTATTTCACGTAACAGTTTATATTATAAATGAAATATTTCACCAGTGGAACAAGTAGTTGTTTTAATCAATATTAAGGAATTATTTTTTTTAAACAAGCATCTTGCTCAAAAGTTGCTTATAAATCAGTTTTGTCTTATTTTAAGTGTACCAAGATATTTTCACTAGAAACTGGACAAAAACTACTAATTACTACTAATTACTAATCCACCCCTCCTTGGGCTGCCACCTTATCATGGTGGAGGGGTTTGAGTGTCCCAATGATCCTAGGAGCTATGCTGTCTGGGGCTTTATGCTCCTGGTAGGGTCACCCAAGGCAGACAGGTCCTAGGTGAGGAACCAGACAAAGTGCAGCCCAAAGACCCCTTATGATGACTAATAACTTTGGATCTAGCGTTCCCTTGCCCGGTCACTGGGGCCCCACTCTGGAGCCAGGCCTGGAAGTGGGTGTCGCGAGTGTCTGGTGGCTGGGCTTTTACCCACGGAGCCCAGCTGGGTTCACCTAGAAGAGGAGACGTGGGTCCCCCTTCCAATGGGCTAGGAACACCTTGGGATTCCCCTGGAGGAGCTGGAAGAAGTGGCAGGGGAGAGGGAAGTTAGGGCCTCCCTTCTGAATCTGCTGCCCCCGCAACCCGACCCCGGATAAGCAGCAGAAAATGGATGGATGGATGGATTACTAAAGACACTTGGGGGCTCACCGGCAGGGCAGGGCAGGGCAGGGCAGGACCACGGCGTCAATGGAGCGAGACACTTGGGGTCTCACCGGCAGGGAAGGGCAGGACCACGGCGTCAATGGAGCGAGACACTTGGGGGCTCACCGGTAGGGCAGGGCAGGGCAGGGCAGGACCACGACGTCAATGGAGCGAGACACTTGAAAGCATGGCGACATCTAAACTTGCATCAGCAGTTCAGGTGGTACCAGTTAACCCTGATTTAAACACCAAAGCACCTGAGTATTCAAGAATAGCAATGTGGATACTTTCCTGAACATGACAATGAGTTCAGTGTATGATGGCTGCCTCTGTCACCAGATCCTCATCTCCATCAACTGTCTCCATATTCACCTGATGCCATATAATCACAATAAGGACCAAGATCTCAGAGAGAAAGTCTGAGATGTTGTTAAATCTATACCACACAACTCATGAACTCACTAAAGGTGATTAAGTATTTGAAGGATTAAAATAAAACCATTTGATCATGAACAAGAAAGAGATGAAGGAATAATCTATATTCATGGTAAACAAAACGCTTCCTCTGGGAGATGTTGAGCTTTGCATGCTCGTCTTCACAGACAATATCCATCTCTCCATCTCTACATCTGTGCTATATGCTGTATGTCCACAAACATGGCCGCGCGAGGATGTTTGTTTACAGGCGAGGTATGTTATCTTAGCCGTGTTTGTGTGCACCTTTGGTTTGAGTGGTTAAACACTTTATGTGGGGCTGCCTCTCACTGTTGACTACAGCTATTTACAGACACGCACAGCCTGGTCAAATAGATGGAGATAATCTATGCAAATGCATTCTCAATCAAAAGCTATTTAGCCGCCTGTGTAGTTTCCTGCACGTGTTCATTGAGACAGTTCCCTCAGGGCCCGCCGGTGGAGTTGGTATGGTGATACGAGACTGATTAAAAACAATGCAAAGTGGTTTGTTTAGCTTCAAGAACACCAGACAAATTTGTGTTCTCTTAGTGTGCAATGAGTGTTATATTACCAGGATGTAAGAAGCTTGTTTAGTTGCATTGTTGTTAGACATGCAATGCAAACATCATCTTCTCGCCTTGGGGAGAATGATATAAACCTGCGTCAATCAAATTTTATTGTAGTTTTTTATGTTTGTGTTGCTTCACATTGTCGTGCAACGTGAAAAACGATGTTTGCTTGTCCAATTAACATTCGCAGTTAATATTGCAAAAAATGGTCAAAACGGAGAAAGACAGCAGAGATATAAGATATTCAGTCAGGCATAACTTTTAGAACCACTGCTGGATGAGGCATGACCAATAGTGGCTTATTAATGTCTCAGTTTGGGCTTGGGTCTCTGGATTCAGTGAACTTTGCACAGAGGTCATCAAACCCTTTCCTATTGGTTTCTGGTGAATATTGTTGGATTTCAGTTTATTTATGCACCACCAATTTATAACAAATGTAATTTCAGGGAATTTTACATAAGGAAAACTTAAATTTGTGTTGTCACATATAACTGATTTCAGTATAAAATAAATAAATCCACTTTATTTAAATTTAAAGACAAATTATGTGAAATTATGCAATACAGTCAAACACAGGTTACACATTTTCTGTTAAAAAGTTGTCAGGAAGACCAACTGATGGCACTAAAGTTATGGCTAAGCTGCAACCCATCTCTTTTAACACTACGACACCTCCAGCAGAACCAGAGCTCGCTTAAAAAAGTAGCAGCAAAAGCCCCACCAATGGATCCATTCAGGAAATATACAAAGTTGGATATAAGCTCCTACTACTTCAAGGCAGGATTATGGTTATGCTGAGACAGATTTTACGGGTTTCGCTGAGTTTGATGCCACATGACACATCCTCCTCCTCATAGTCCTGGACTGCTGGCTTGATTTTTGAGAACTAGCAGCTGTGCGGCTCCTACAGTGATTTATGAATTACAGAGGGGAGCTGAGAGGCGACTAAACTTCTCAAGGTTATGACGGAGATTTAATAACCCCTAGAAACACAGAGCTATTAGTATTTTTCTATGGAAAAGAAAAGCAAAGCGTATGTGCAGTTCATGGCAGAAATATTTCTATCAATTGCACCACTTAAGCACGACTGGCAAAACCAAAGTTAACAGCCGTTTACAGAAAATTCAGCTGAAGAAAATACTCTAGGCTAGCAACATTTTTGATGACAGAAGAAAAGAGAATGCAAAGTTAATTGCAGAAAGCGTATTAATGGAGAGTAGTAAGAGAAGGTAGCAGAAGCTAGCAGCTAAAGCACACAGCAGCAAAACTATAAAGATAGCTAGAGATAATCTAACCGATTCAAATAACCCTAAAAGTAGATGGTATCTAACTTATGGTCAGACATTGTTCACAGTAGAGGAGAATGCTAAGCAAAATGTTGGTTTATATTCTACTTTTAGAATCTCTAGGATCAACATTGTATGTGAAGTCTGAGTGTGAAAGAACAAAATTATAATAATTTCGTGTTCTCCAAACCGTTTATGAAGGGTGCAAATAAATGTAATAAATAATTAAATAAAAAAAAATGTTAGTTGTGTTACAATGGACAGAAAAAAACAAGGAAGTTAAAACTGAATCTTCAATTCCCGTTCACATACAAGCCATCATTAGCACTGCACCAAAAATTGTTTTTCCAAGAAGTTAAAGGCACAATTTAAAACTCCCACACAAGATTGCCTTAAATATGTTTTCCATGTTCTTTTTTATTTTGATTGCAAGCCCTTATGCCAATAATGAATGTGCAGAGAGTGTTATTTAGTGTAATTGAGGCAGTTGCAAGAATATTATTAGCATCCACCATGAACACGTTTCTGCAATGAGTTCTTCTGCTAGTGTTCATTTAATTAGCAATACTGTGAAAAACAAGCTCTGAAAACACAACTGACAACCAAGCATGTGTTCACACTGGCATGTGTTTCCATATGCCTGAATGTAGCTGTAACAAAAGGAAACATGAGGGATGTGCAAAAGGACACCTTAGTGTACAGGAGAGGAAATTACTCTCCGTACTATCAGTCTCTTTCTCTCTTTCTTGGGGTTTCCTCTGTATGACTAGAGGGAAAGCTGGTCAGAATCAGTGGGAAGATTGATGGAGCTAAATATATCAGGGCAATCCTGAAACAAAGGCTGAAACACACTTGTTCATCTGCCAGGAAGACAAGAAGCCTAGATCAACAGCCAGTGGTATAATTAAAAGGTTTAGCCCAAAACACATCCATGAGTTCAAATGATTCTGTCATAGTACAGACCTAAATCCAGTTCAACATCAGTAATAGAAACTGAAAACTGATCCCAAGTCATTAAATGGAATACATTATGATTATAGAAGCTCTGTTAATTATAATCCAAAAGGTTAATCAACTCTGATTATGGGTTATGAATGTAATGTTCAAACATTTTTAAGAAACTGACATGTTTGGCCCAAACAACTTGTGTTGGCGACCATTTGGACCTCACTAACAAGTACACGCCTGTATTAATACTTAACGAGATTCATCATTGCTTTGTTCTTCTGCTAATAAACCAAACCTTCATTTTCTTTCTGTTGGGCGCTATACTCCACTAATGAAGTGGTAGTTTTACCATTACTGCAAACAGCACAGCTAACATGGCCCCAAAAAATCTGGGCTGACATTTGCAGAAACTCTTACTGGACCATAAACGGTTGGTACATATGACAAACCTTCTGTCACTCTGAGTGTACAGTAGAGAAGACGGGAAGTTATGAATTGTTAGACCTCAAACATAGGCAAGGTTGAGTTCAAACTCATGATCACAACTAAACAAGACATTTGAATGAGAGGAAAGTATGTGCAAAACTTTCAGTCTCTAGATGTGCAAAGCTGGTAGGAACAATCCAAATTAAAACCCAATTACGTTTGTGGTTGTAATGTGTCTACTGTGGTGAGGCATAAAGGGTGCAAATTTCTTTGCAGGGTTTAGTCATTTCAAATGAAGTTCTCCTCTCCTATCTATTCATAAACTATTCTTGGAATGGTGGTGGGGGATGAAATGTTTTAGCTGCTTGTAGATGAGCAGATTTTTTTTTTTTTTTTTTTTTGCAGAATAACATATTGCTCTATGTTTGGCATTTTCACTCGATAAACCTTTGCCCATGATCAACATTTTAAAAAAGCAATCCTGTAGAGCGGTTTTCGGATCTCCCCAGCAGCTAATGGGCACATGTTGAGGGAATCAAATTAGTCTACCCTGCCACATGTCCACATCTCCACTGAAGTCTCTTCTCTATCAGCACGCTTGCTCTGTGCGAGCCAAAAAAAAGTCATTCCTGCCTATCGTGCTTTCTGTAGCGCTTCCCCATCTTGCTCGGCACACGACGGAGCCGAGAGCCAAAAACATGTCTCTCCCAGCCACCCACACTCCCCCTGCCTCTCTCCCCTTTCCCTCACCTCCCTTGCTAAACTCCAAAGTCTCCTAATTCCTGTTGCACTAATTGGGGCTGACAGACACAGCTAATTATGCGCAGATAATCTGCTGCATCTGACTAATTATAATTCCCATTAGCTGCCGATAATACTCATTAGATCAACTTTCTCAAGAAGAAATTGGAAATAATAGGTCGGGCTCAACGCCGCATCTTTTCGGCAATCGTAGGTAGGCCACTTGGTGGAGGGGGAGTTCTGGGGGAGAGGGGGCTGTTTGATGTAGGGGAGGCAGCCTGCTTGTTGTCGTTGGCCGCTGTGGAAATAGATACGCCATCTGATCCAAATGAAATCTGATATGTCTCGACTGCAGCAGCAGGAGTAAAGAGAGACAGCCGAGGGGGATTGGATTTCATCATGTGGGTCTGCGTTCGGTCAGACGGTACTATGTTCATAAAAATAAACAGCATATATTTATCTATATGTGTGGCCTCTGAGGCATTTGCTGTACAAGTCTCAGCAGTGCCCCACTCCTTCTGCTTGACCACCAACGCTAGTGAAAAAAGCAGTTTAAAAAGCCGTTACTCGAACTTGCGCTTACCTAGTGGGGGAGTTTATTAGCCCATTCTGCGGCATTATCACTGTAAAGCGCCAATCACACACTTCTTTTTTGGCCATTTACCTTTGGTCCAATTCAGCCACCACTGCGAAATCTAATCCCATATGTTCTTTATGGCAAAGCGGCAGCTTTTAGCTCAGTAAAAATATCAGGTAGCAGGTGCTTAATATGTGCTTTCATATCCTGTAGAGAAGGTTATTATTTAGCTATGGTTAGAACTCTATTGTCATGGTCTTGATTTTGAAAAATGATGTTTCTTTTGAGCCACAATTATGTCCAGCTAAATGCAACAGAAACATTCAACATTAAGAACATTCAGTTTGAAGAAAAGCAACTGAAGAGGGCCTGTCTTATTTATCAACACAGTGTCCTGAAAGGTCCTCAAACCCTCAAACAAGACATAGATCGCATTGAGGCCCGACAAAAAGATGATAAAAGTTGCACTTAACCCCACAAAGTACCTCACCTACTAGCACCTAACAATGTCTTCAACATTGCACATCTTTTCTTCCACAACATTCGACAACACTTTGACATTCAGCATTTGTGGGTTTCCATGACAGCCCATCAAATCACCCATAGGGAAGAGAACTGATGTCACTTTTGGGTCTTCTAATGAAAAGAGTGATTCAAACAATATTAGGCTCTATGCGCCATACTCTGTGCTTTATTGTGTTGTGTGATTAGGCAATAAAAGAGCTCTGTATCGCTCCCTACACTTGTATGCATTCATCTTTATATTTTAGCCCCGCAAGGCCAACTGTAATTCCCAAAATGTGGGTGTAAGTGTTTGGAGCCCATGTGCCGGTTCACCTCAGACTAAATTAGATCTGCTTAAGCTGAAGGTTCCCAACACCTATTAAGAACAGACATAATTCTTTATTTGAAAATATGTGTAAAAAAGGAAAGGTAAGGTATGCTACACTCTGCCTCCATGAAATGCTTCTAACACAATAATACGGGCTGTTATCCCTGCACCCAATGAGCCATTTTGTGAAATAGGCCTCTTTTTGTCCTAATAAAAGGTAATGTCTGGGGAAAAGTGGAAACCTGGTCAGCATACATACTTAACAATAGAAATAAACTAATATCCTATGGCTTAAGTGGTATACGAGTATGAAATAATTTGTTTAAGGGAATAAAACTGAAGAGGGAAAGCACACACTGGCATCAGGTGGATATAGCATTTGGTTATGAACTGAAGGGAGCAAATTTTGTTCTTATTCTGCATTTTAGAAGCAGAATTAAACCAAACCTGTTGGTCTTGGGTTTGAATCCTCTCTGGAGTCTTTCAACCCAGTGCACATGCAGGCTCTCTGGTTACTGTGGTTTTCTTACACAATCCAAAACCTGCATATTGGGTGATGCTCATTCTCAGTATAAAATACATTATGGAATAACATATGTCTATATTCAATTTATGACTAGTTCTTATTAGAGGTTATTCTGTTCAACCATATTTGGTGATATCAATGTTGGACATTAGTCACTTTATCCATTTTGTTCCAGAAACTTTACCCAGTATTCTGGGTCAAATCAATAAACCAAGGCCAAATCAATCCATGTTTGGGTTATTTTGGGAACCTGGTGCCGAGCCAAAATTGTTTGTTTCCAATTTAGACAATAAAGCTGAGGCATTCATTTGACATCAGCCAGAAACTACAATGAGCAACATATGTTGGGCCAGTCAAGACCAAAATAACCAACATGTTCAAACACTTTCTAGCTAAAGAAAACAGAAGTTTAGAATCAAAGAAAAAAATAAGCTGCATTACTGTAAGTATTTGAAACCAAAACAAAACAAAAATTCACAACAATATCAATGTGATTACAAGACCGCAGTCTAGATAAATAGAGCTTTATGTAGTTTTGCATTTGATATTAGCTTCAGGCAATGTGAGTTTCTCCAACCCAGAAAACAAAAACAGTAATCAACTCCACTGAAGTGAAACAGATGAGAGTGCCTCCATGAAAAGTTTTTCTTCGATATAAAACCAAAGAAAAAACAAAACACTTTTACCATTGTCTGCATCAAACTTGTTTTG
Organism: Micropoecilia bifurca; assembly: GCA_903067075.1. NCBI lineage: Eukaryota > Metazoa > Chordata > Actinopteri > Cyprinodontiformes > Poeciliidae > Micropoecilia > Micropoecilia bifurca. The sequence continues at coordinate 25,310 of CAEGAF010078445.1, forward strand.
ATTCTGAATCTTCAGTATCTGTGAATGGGGTTCTTTGTTCTACAATCTTGAAGGTTTACTGTGGCTGCAGCAGGAAAATAGCTTACAAAGGCAATCTGAAGTGTTGATAAAGACAAATTTGAGTGCATTTGCAGAAAATGTGCAATAGTAGTGCTGATGGAAAAACTAAAAAGGTAACATTTGGTCAGAAATTCAGCTCTCTTCCTCTGTATGCAGCATTTCCATTCCCATAATTGTCCCATTAGCGGCCTTTAACAACAGTTTTCCTCACTGAGTCTGCTGTAAAAGGCTCTACAGTAGCACTTCGTGCAGCTGTCATTTTTTATGTAGGATGGGTTTAGCACTGGTAGCGACACTGGAGGCGGAGCCAGTGGTTTAATACGTTAGAAAAGCTTGGTGTGACTCATGTTTAGTGATTACCATTGTTTCTGCCCAGCAATCGTCCGTCGTCATCGCCCCATCTGCACTGTTTCCTGATGAGAGGAGCAGTAATCACCTTTAGAGGTGCTTAGTACTTCCAATAATGAGACAGAGAAAGTTTCCTGAGAGGAAAATAGGAGCAGAGTGGGTGGACAGATTCAAACCATCAAAACTAAGTACACCCCTGACCCATTTGTCTTCTTCAATAGTCAATATTGGGATAAAAGACAAAAGACAAGACTGAAAAATTTTACTTCATCCTCTTTCTGCTCAGCTTGAACTCCTCTGCCTCCTCTCCACATTTCTGCCTCATCATCAAGCAAAATGAGTGGTGCACTATCTCAGCAGTGTGTTCTTTCTCTCCTTTCACTTTCCCAATCGGTTCCCCATTCTCATCGGCTCTGGATTCTGGCCGAATGCTGGACTATTTCCATAACAGGAAACAACACTCGTAAATTTTCTAAAGGAAGCTCAGCTGTCTAAAATGAGCTTCCAGAGAGAGACGGGGGGGAAAAGGGGCTATAGAGTCCTATTTGCATGAACAGACAGAACAGACAGAAGGTTAATAACACAAGCCCCACTGTGAAAAGGGAGAAGAAAAAAGGAAGAACTGAGTTAGTAGGAGGGATGGAAAGTGCTGATCCTCCACTTCTGGCTCATGAGAATCCATCTAAGACACAAGGGAGGAGCGTGGAAGTAATTAGAGCCCCGTATATGTGATGGGTTTCATGTACGGCACCACCTCCTTTTTTTTTCCACTGCGGCACCTCATTTTCCCCAAATACTTGTTGAGACAAGGCACCAACAAAAGCAGGAGCTGCAAGTCTGAGAAGGGATCATTTTTAACCATCTGCTGCTGCAGCAGACACACCTGGGTTGGTAAGACTCTTAAATCTCACCTAGCTAATAAAAAGCCAGGGGATATCTGATTTAATGTACTGTGTAGGTCAGTTTCTGTAACATTATTGGGGTGTAAAGGTTCCCCAAGGTGTGACATTCTGACCCTTTATTTTCCCTTTAGGTCATGCACAGTGTAACCTCAATAATTCTAGTCTCGACTGAACAAAAAGTTTCTTCAGACTAAGCCGAATACCTTGGAACAATAAATATACAGAACTCTGTCAGCATTAAGGCACAGAATGGTCTTCCTTCTAGCAGACAAATTTGAACAGTTGAATCATCTTGTTTGATCAGCTGAAGCTTTAATTACACATTTAAAGGAATGTGATGCTTCAGTTAATGTGAATTTGACTTGAATCGTCTTTGAATATCAATGCCAGGTCATTTCCATGTCTATTTTGATGGTTTAAAAAGTTAGAGGATTTTTGCCTGGTTCTGTGAAGAAAACCTTTCTCCCACTTGATAGGGATAGATGACATGAGTCATTGACTGATTAGTTTGGTGTCCCTGATGTGTTGAAGACATTCGGGGTAAAGAGAAATTCTTCCACTTGTCAAGCTAAAAACGTGTCTGTCTGAACATACAAGTGCAGACTGGTCAGTTCACTTTATGTTTATTGGGAAATTTTGTTTCTTTGTGCTGGTCTTGTCTGCTTCTTGCCTAAAAGGAGAAGCTTCTTTGATTCGCATTCTGATGCCATCCAAGACCTCTGGAGCAGCTGAGCAATGAAGTGGTGGTGGAAAATCACTGTGGCAGTTCTGTACTTAGCTGGGCTCTTGTCCTTGCCCCGGGGATTGACATACAAAAAGGTGGGATATGTGGTATCTATATACCGATTTAGAGGGAAGGTGAACTCACAGAGCAACGAGCTTCCAGAGAAGAAAGGTCTTTGTATAGAATGGGGAGACTTAAACGGAGTGCTTGGCCAACTTTATTACAGAAATGTCTGCCAGAGGTGAGGGTGTTTAAATGGCAGAGCCTCTTCACAGTATCCTTTTTCAATGGGTCTTCTGCCAAATTTGATGTTCCAGTAACCGATGTCCTGAGCTTGTCTTCAGAAAATTGCTTGTAGGCTGACCCTTATCCCTTCAACCTCAGCAGCTCTCATTTGTCTATTTAAAAAAAAAAAAAAAGACAACCTCTGGAGATGATGAGACACATGATCACTCAACTTCTTTGGTCTGTTCTTGTTGGAACCTGTCTCATAAAACATGGTCTTGGTCACAGTGCCACAGCTCAGTTTCAGGGTGTTGATGTTCTCATAACCTATGCGATTTTTATTAATTATTTTTCTTCTGATTCTCAGGGAGTGCTATGTTGAGCTTCCAATGACTGGAAGGAGAGAGTGTGAGAACCCACTTGCACATCACATGACACCAGGGAAGAAAAATGGCTAATTGGATAAAATTTACAAATTTTAACTTGGGGCTGTTCTCATTATTGTTGCCAATGTGTTAGACATTGATGGTTGTGTGTTGACACAAGCAGAACACTGACTACATTGTTTAAAAGCCATATCTTCAGTGCAGTCCCATGAAAAGACATAAAATATTTACAAAAATGTGTAAGGGGTGTACTTGCTCTTGTAGGTCTAATCTCTACCCTTGCATTGTGGTTGAAGAGTGCACTTCAGCAGTCACCAGAGAGAAATGATCAACAGGCAAACGGCTGGATCCCTGTTTTCTCTGGGATAATGAAGCTATTCTATTTTAAGACCATCTGTGGGTTGTTTTTTTGAGGACTTGTGCAGACTTCTTTTCTGCATCCTCAGATTGTACAAGCATAGATATGAGCACACTGGGAATAAGGCAGCGATACTTCATAAAAGTCTAATTCTAAGTTTTTGTTTTTATTTTTTCGTTTTGGTGTGCACGACCATGGACAGCCATTGTAACAGAATTTAAAATGAATTATGGAAACAAAGAAGAAGGGGGAAAAAATAGTTGCACAAAGCCACACAAACGCTTTATAAATAGCAGAGATCCATGGCAACCTGAGATTTGTTGTTTGCCGCCACACGCTGCTGAGAGCGAGACAAGAGTGCGGACTTAAATAACACCAGGAGATTGGTTTGCGAGAGAGGCAAAGTCAAACCAAATTACGCCTTTTCTATCACCATGGGCCTGCTGGTAAAGGATCTGAAATAGCTTTGTGCCTGGGGACATTTTTACCACTGAAAGAATATGGCGGCAATATCCTCGGAGGACTTTAAAAAGAAAAGAAAAAACAAAAGGATGAGGGACGGAGGAGAGGATGGGGAATGAGAGGGTTTAGTTTTACTTCAGATCACAGGTGGTGACTTGATCCCCTTAACTAACCTTTTTTTTCCCACTTTATCCTCCTCCCTCTTGCCTGCCCCTTCCCATTTCATGTGAACGTCTGGGAAAAATGAGAAATACCTCCCCGGCCGACGTGCCTTCTTCTCTTTTGTTGTTTTCTAAAAGCAGGGCCCAAACAGGGGCTTGAATTACGACATTGTCCAAACATAATGAAAATGGAATCCTCTCTTGGGTCAGCCCTGACGGTTTTATCCAATTTCCATCAGCTCCTGCTTGTTGATTTAACTTGCTTTTCAGGTAAACAAAAGCGAAAGATGTTTGGGTCTGTTTTTTTTGTTATTGTTGCTCTTCTCTATTTAATCTGACCTTCAGCATACCTCTGTCTAGTTGGCTCTCTGATGCAAATAATCACTTGAAAACCACACTCTTTGTACCCAATCGCTTCATTTTCCCTTTGCAACATAAAAGCTGTTACATCAGATATTTATCAGGGTTTTAATTGATTTTTGTTTTGCAAGATAAAGTAATTCAGTGCGAGTGTTTAACTCTGGCCCTTGTGTTGTTCATTAATTTGTACCTAGTGGGTGATGCATCAAGTTGTTGCACTTCAGACCTTTTTTCCTCTGGTATCTTAAGGAGGAGTACATATGGCCACTTTGGTAGCTGGCATTTGATGGTTGTGCTAAAGGGTTGGACGTCATCCAGGCATTGTCAAACAGATGGAAGCTCAAAGAACTTGCCCTGACCCAGTGCAGCCTCAGCATCAAGGATGAGAGGGACGGAATGAAACTCTTAAAAAAAAGCACTTGCAGCGAATCAAAGAAAAATAAAACACCTTTGTTTGGTATGAGAATACTTTTGGGGCATATTCATGAGAATATTTGCAAATGCCAAATCTGGGCAAACTTTTGCTTTAATTACAATTCTTAAACTAGATGGAAAGGTAGAGCTGCTCTTAAAATAGCTCGACTTAGCAAATGCCGTCTCTCATTCCTGGTACTGACATTCATTTGTCAAACACAGCAAATTTGTCAAAACCTGGCATCTCCAAAGACCAGACCTGTCTTGTCTTACATATTGGGCCGGAAAAAAATAGTAGTAGTAAAAGTATTTGATGATGGGGAAATTCTGATGTTAACCTATGATAAAACTAGATATTGATGAGGCAGTGCACCACCAATGAATAAAGCAGGAAAAGTAAAGCACTTTCAGTCAGAGCATCTATGCATCACTTCCTACTGCTATTTCCTTTGTAACTAATCAAATGCCTTTCTGTAAATACCAGACAAATACAATGACTGGTGTTTGAATAAAATGGTATTCGTACTTGATACTTGAATAGCGTTTTATAAAGTCCAGATGACCCTAAACACTTCACACAACATTCAGTTTTTCACCCATTCACGCATACATTCACACCCTGATGGTGGTGAGCTACTGGATGCCACAGCTGCCCTGTGGTAATTAGAGGCGAGTGGAGTGTCTTGCCCAATGACAGATCAACACTGTATAGCACTGCAATGTTTTACAACAAACTAATCTGGATTTTCACCAAAGATATAAAGATAAAGTGGCCTCCTACAAGTAAACCCTTTGATCAGTTTTTTAAACCTCGGTTTAAAAATTTTGAAATCATGAAAAATAAAGATTTGTATGAGCCATTTATTCAGTCTAATGCCATTTAGCTAGGACAACAATCTCTCCCCCATTAGCTGTGACTACTTAAGACTCGTCTAAATGGTTGGACTTTCCACCCAGTTGGAACAAATCCATTGAACACTGGATTTTTTACTGCTTTCCCAGGTCCAATAGTCTAAAGCCACCTAGTGATTTACAGCTAGTTGGATCTATACAGTTGGCGATTTTAGCCCATGGAGCCCGACATATTAAAATTCCCTTAATTTCCAAAAATGCAAACAGTCCCTTTCTAGACCACGAAGAGTCACAAATGATTGAAACAACAAGCATTTCAGAATGTAATAGAGAACATTTTAAGAACCAGCCACTGCTGGCTTCACGAGGCATACAAATCAAAAATCAATAACATAAACAAAGCAGCAATTGTTCAGGTTTCCTAATCCCCCCACAATATAAACAGACAACTAAAGTCTATTGGGAACCTGTTTTTCTTCTCACCTCTTTTTTGCATAAGTATGAAACAGAAGGGGAAGGAGGAAAACAACATTGCTTAGGCTCTGCGATAACTGAGACATAATTTGTTGAAATTGGATGATACAGCTCAATAACAGGAATGCAACCGTGATACGAGAAAGCTCTCATTGTATTTCCCCATATTTAATCACCGCTGACATGTGTGGTGTTACAATGTGCTAACTACTGTGCTAAATCTCATGCTGTTGTTTGTGAGAAGCAGTGATAAGGGAGGGAGGGGAACACATTTTCCATTCCTCTGGCTGCTATAAAGGACCCCTGGTAAATGGATTTTTTTTAAACCCATGGCAGTTACAAAATTACGAACTGAACAATAAAAATGTCTCCATCTGAAATGTGTTTCTGGGGGATTTTCCGTGTTTCACAATGTGACAGGGGCAAATGTGTTCATTGGATCGGGTATAAATGCCGACTGCCAACAGTTTGCAACGGCCGTGTTGGAAATAAAAATGATAACTAAAAACCAAGTGTTGGATGTTGGAAATAAGAGGCATTATGTCGCTGCTTCTAGCCGCTTTTTGAACTGGCAGACTTTTCTACTCTACTTATACACCTTGTGGTTGTTATTCTCAAATCAGCAGAAGCCACTTTTGAGCCAGCAGACTTTCTGACATCTGGCTGTTGACATTACAGTGATGAACCTTTTAGCAAAAATTCTTCCAGTTTCAAATATGTTAAGATTTTTTTATCCCGCCACTCACAACCTTAAAATATATATATATATATATATATATATATATATAAAAACATGAATTGTTCAATAAATATTGTAGAAGTCAAACTTGAAAGAGTTTAACTCCTTTTTGTCTGGCCATTCTGTTCACAACAACATAAATATAGTAAAATTAAGCTCATCAACTGGGTTTTAGCATTAACATAGAAGGTACAGTAGTCTTATGGTAAGTAAATGTCATCCAGTGATCAAACTTTCTGTGCTCTGGTATCTATTGGCAAATTTGTAATGGCTGCCCTCCAACATGGGAAAGTCAGATGCAAATTTTGACATTTTAAATCAGAGGAGCGTGAGGTCTACGGCTAAACTTTTCATGCTGCTTGTAAATTTTAATTTGCATTTGAACTCTATATTCTAGTATTTTTTAAAAATGCTTTCCAGAGCAAAAATCTCTCTCCATCTTACACCGAATGCAACCCAAAATCAAACCACTGTCAAACCAACTTTATGCCTAAAGATGGCTACTGTACATTTCAAAAATTCGGGTTTCATCTTTTGATTAAACTATATGATAAATATACAAATCTAATCTACTTCGACCCATTTGCAGATTTTGATCCTTATCAGATCACGTTTGTGCTGCTGGTTCCAAACAATAAGACAGGGCACTATTTCCCATAAAAAAAAAGGTTTTATGTGTCTTTCAAACTCAATTATAAAGTTTTTCCTTTCAAGTTGTTCATTAGGTGCTACCTTAAAACCTCCAACCAACAACTTATAGACTTCTTGTGTTGACCTCTGCAGCAATTATTTTTATTTTGGTGGTACGGGGCAACTGTTTGGAGACTATCCTCCTTGCTAATTGTTGGGAAAATGTGCTGTGTTCATTTAGCTCTATAGTTTGCATTACATGACCTTTAGAGGGAATAACAAACTCTTCTCCCTAGCAATCTCATTAAGACTGAGACCTTGATTAAAGCTTTATGAGAGTTATAAAAATCTCTTGATGTGCCTAAGCATTTGGATGGTAGGCCTTCCCTTTTGATTCCTCGTTCGGCTAAAAAAATAGAAAAAAAAAAACTTTTCGAATAAATATACTTGTCTTCCGCTTTCTTTGCCAAGAGTATTTGTTTTTTGGCGTCTGGTGATGTACGATCTCGTACTTATTTCGTTTCTTAACTCAAATCGTGACCCATTTGAGTGAATCAAATGTTAGCTCCTGTATTTTTTTTTCTCCCCACAGCTTTTGGACAACTCTACCATCTCTCAACAATCCCTCTGGCAACAACAGATGCACCCCACAGAGCACAAGTACTCGAGGTTGTGAATCACAGTTTCAGAATTAGAATTTTTTTGTGTATCTAACACACATAACGGAGCACAGAGATTACAATTATGTGCTTCAGTAAGAATTTATTCCATTGTTGTGCAAATTACTGTGTCTTGCATAAGTATTCAGACTTGTTCACATTTTGCTACGTTACCGTCACAAATGTCTGTTTATTTCGGAGGCGTTTTTTGGTGATGAACTAGCTCAAATAATTTACTATAAATAAAAGGAGAAGAAGGATGTACCATTTTTTAAAATAAATATCTAGAGTGTGACAGCTGTACATTATCTACACACACAAATTTAGATATTCTTTGCTAAATTGTTCAGGCTTAGTCAGATTATATAGATTCTCAACTAGTTTTACGTCCATGCTTTGACTGGGCCATTCTAACACACAAATACAGTCAAATTTAGATATTCACATACAGAAATAAAAAGACATACTAGTTGTTTTTTTTCTCACTGAAGTGAAATCTGACCAAACTTCATGTTTTAGATTAGAGATACCAAAATTATTTCCATTTGCTTATATCAGAAAACTTTACGACAACATTTTAAGAGGTTTATGTTGTAACTTTCTTCAGATTCATAAGTTTACATACATTTGGCCATTACCAGGGATAATTGTCTTTTATACTGAATGACTTTGGTTTTGGGTTTCAATCAACAACCCATTAATAGTAGATTAACTATGTTTGACTTAATTTGATGCACTTTATAACCATACCCACTTTTTTCTTTGACATGATTGGAAAGTCCCCCCCGAAAAAAAAAATAAAAAATCTGCCAAGATATATCAGGAAGAGAACTGTGGACCTGCACAAGTCTCGTTCATGCCTGGGAACACTTTGCAGATGGTTGAAGGTGCCGCCTTCGTCTGTTCAAACAATTACATGCAAATACAGTCATGACAGGAATGTAACGACTCAGGAAGGAGATGGGTTCTGTGATTTGGTCCAAAATGTGCAGGTTGAACAAAATACATTGTGAAGATGCTGGCAAGACAGCGTCATGTCCCGTCTTTCTTATGACAGCTTTTATTTGCTGCTGATTGAAAAACATCAAAACCAAAAAAAAAGTCTCTTCTTTGACGCTTTAAAAAAATAACTAATTCATTTATTCAACCACTAAAAATTCTATAAATTCTTTAACAAAGCCACCTTAAAACAAAAGTTTAACTTATTTTTCTTGTATAAAGTGGCTGCAGTCGTTTAATCAATACTAATTATTTTTCATGCAAGCAATTCTACTTAATGAGCTAAAACATGCAAAACTGCTCCCCTTATCCTTATGTGATCAATATTTCCACTAACTGCTTTGCTTTGCCTAATTTGCACATTGGTCCTACTGAAAGTTTTTTTCAAAATATATCCAGGACAGTTGCAATGTACAGCCTGCTTCTTGCAGGTTATGGTGTTAAGAGCCTTATTTTTAGGTTTCAATTCATTAAAGTGAGCCTCCAGGCAGGCCTGCAGTGCACGCACGCACGCACACACACACACACACACACAAATACTCACTCAACAACACAGGACCTGTATGCAGATGAAATCATAGATGGCATTAATAGGTAAACACAGTGAAGTAAACAAACTCCATTAAAAACCTGACATGTTTCATTTAGCTGAGATGTTTTTGCCCCACTGGCTCGGCTGCAGGGATTGTTTAAAAGGGAGGGTGATGCTGCTGCTGAAGGTAAAGGTTGAAAGAGCAGTAGGGAGGCTGGGGGGTGTTGTTCTCTTAAGGGATACAATCAGAGAGAGGCACAAGTAATTATACGCCGCACGCTCGTAATGTGGGGGTCAGCCTGAGTCCGTTCCCTTTGTTTTACAATCAATAGCCGCAACAGAGGCGCTAGCTGAGACAGAGAGAAACTGATGGAGGAGAAGGAACTTGAAAAAGTTCTTATATGTAGGATTTAAAAGTATATCCAGACACTTGGGAATGCAAAAAAAAAAACAGCTGAATAGAAACATTTAGGAGGTCAGATGCATCAGATAAATCTCCAATGGTTTCTACAGGTCCCTACATAAGTTATTCTCAGCTAATGTAGCAGTTTGGAGGAGATAATACAATATTTAAGGCAGAGTAAACTAGGGGTAATAAAAAAAGCATTTGTTCAATTCCTTTTAAGATAAATAAAGAATTAGCCAGTCAGATGGAGGCAACTTAAAGCATTCAGCCATGCTAAAGCTCAAAATGAGCAATAGAACAGAAAAAGCAGATGAGTGTGATTTTTAATGTGGCAGGATTGTTGGGCAGAGAATTTCAGAAATTACTGCTCCACCGGGATTTGATCCAGTGAAAAGACAGAAAATATCCAGTGAGAGGAAGTTACTTTGAAGGAAACACCTCATTGATGTCAGAAGAAAATAACCATGACTGGTTCAGAATGATGGAAAGTCAAGAGAGGAGCAAATATCCACTTGCTACTATGCAGAATGCCCTCTCCAAACACGCAATACATCAAACTCTGAAGCAGAAGATCACAGAAAATTGAGGGTCCAATTCACACAGGCTCAAAACGGCTTTACAATAACAGATTGGTCCAATTATTGTTAGTAGTCTTGTCAGAATTTGGCCTGATGAGCATGAAAGCATAAATCCATCCCACCTTGTACTGAAGCTTGAGGCTGATGGTGATAGAAGTAATAGGGGACAATTTCCTACCAGTTGAGCATCGCTTGTGCATCTTTGGATGGATACTTACAACAGAATAATGTGCAAAAGCTCAGATCATCTCAAACTGGTTCCCTAGACGTGACGGAGGGGTCACTGTACTTCAGTGACCTCAAGGAACAAGATATTTGCATAATGGATTTCGATATGGAAAAAAAATCTGAGGAATCAGCGACGTGGGAGAAACAATCATTTCTGAAACTGGGTTCTGGAATGGATACATTTCACGTTTCCGTGCGGACATTTATTTTTTTAACGATGACATCAAAACAACATGTCTGTCTCTCTTTCCCGCACTCTCACAAACAAACATGGCGCCATTCTGTGTTTTTTTTGTGTCGTCTTGCATTGCGCCAGTGATTGGTCCGGCATATCTGCTACATCATTTTCTGTGGCGCCGCATCGTGATGTGTGGACACGCATTTTTCTGTTAAACGTTTAGAAAAATTTCTGTGAAGCATTTACGAGTTTGTTAAAAATAAAAGCTTACAAAGGCAGATTAGAAGCAACACTCGTACTGTGTATGAATGAAAAACAGATGCCACTTCAAGGGTGCCTCCACATAAAACCAAGACACAAAAGCATTGATTCCCTCTTAGCTGAAGTCGTAATCTGTCTTGGACTGCATGCAATTCCTCAGCCTCCCTGAAAGATAAAGATGAAGGGAAAGAGGGGAGAAAGGGGTTGGGGTGCTACAGCGGTAATATCAGTCTTCAGCCAAATGGATATACATGAATGACAGGCTTTTTACAAACGATAAGGATGTTGTTGTCACAGATCTGTGGGAAACAAGAGGAGGATGAGGCCTTGTCGATTTGCCCACCGCTTTGGGAGAGGAAAACGGCTAACTGGCGCAAAACGCAGCTTTCTACTGCTTGCTGATATCGCTTCTTTATGGAGATTTGAATCCCTAAACTGAAGTGCCCTGCGTGACGTCTCCCCCCCACGAGCATATTCCTGACAATTACAGATGCGATTAGGCCTTGATGTGTGCAGGGTGGGCAGAATTTAGAGTGTTGCGTAACCAGAAGCTGGCCTTTCCAGCTCAACCTGAGCTGTGTTTGGCGTTTCTGACAAGTCATTGTTTTGTTTCATCTCGTCAGTGCTTTGAACTGCGAAGCGCCAGCAGGGGGAAGCGCGATTATTCAGCTAAACTCTGCAGAGGAAATTACAGCTCTGAGACAGCAGGTGCATGGGAAAAAAATACCCCTCCTCCCCCCCATGCCTCAGGCATAAACAGGTGCATGGGCATGGAAGCACATATGCCAAAAAGCGCATCTGTACATACCAAAATAAATAAATATAGCATGCGTCACAAAAATAAAGTCACATTTTGTCATTTTGAATAAGTGCTCAAATCCTTTTCCTCCTACAACCCCCGGAAAAAAAACGAAAACAAAACAAAACATAAAATACAAGCAGCACAATCACTCTGTGACACAGATCCGCTCATGATCTCCCAAGAATGCAGCAAGCGAGCGTGCAGGAGCTTTTCCAGACGAGGTAATTCTGTTTCTGTTTGTTTGACGGAGAGGGAGGGGGAAAAAAAATAGGAAAAAGATGGAGGTAGAGGAGTGTGGGGGTTTAAATCTAACATAGGAGGCCCGTGGCAGAGCCCCCAGGATCAAATTCAATTCTGGCAAGATACACATTAAGCCCCGTCAATCACAGGAGCGCCCTTGGAAAGCAGCAGAATGGTGATGAGAGCAGCAGGGGAGTCTCTCTTTGCACGAAAGCGGGGATGAACCTTCCTTAAATCAGGTTTGGCACATTCAAGAACCAGCATCGTCGTGGGGGGTCCCCTGTACTCGACTCTGTCGCTCATTTTTCAACTCAAGACCATTTATATTCACTAAACAGGAAACAACTTACATCCTCAGGCTGCACAGATGTCTGCATAAGGCACCTCTCAGCCACAAAGAAAACATTTACAAAATATGACATGATATACACAACTATAATACCACAGATAAAATACAATACACTATTTATCTTCAATTTAAAATATTCAACTCTGATTTACGTTTTTCAGAGATGAGTTATTGTCCGTAAATGCTATTTATGCTCTTTATGTTTTTATGTTCAGATCAAAAATAAGTATTCAGTGCAACTTTTTCACATTACAATTACTGGGATTTTACTAGATACTATTTTGAATGGTGAATATTTTATAGGTTAACAGAAGTCAATGAAGCAGCAGGAGTGACTACAAGTAACCTGCTTGATGGACGGTAGTTGTTAAAAGGATGACTTTTACTGAGAATTGAAAACACCATATTCATTGCAGATGACATTCAGCTTTACTGCTCCTCCAAAAATGTCTGTTTTCAAAACAATTGAAGGTTTTCTTATTCAAAAAAGCCTTAACAGCTTTTAAGATATTTGCCTTTTTATTATTTGAATCATTTAGTTAGATATATTTTAATGTAATTATCTTTGTATTGAAATTTCTAACTGTAAATTTTATTATTTACCTACTTATGTTTCGAGTGTCTCCCCTGTTTTTCTCATTGAGACAAGGTTTCGTCTTGGTACACCTCCCATGAAAGTTAAGCGTGTCCAGTCCCTTTATGAACAAACAAACATGTACTCTGTTATAAACGGTTTTTGGAGACTTATTTTAGCGTCTTGCGGTCTGCTTTGGAGTGAACTAGCTTGAATGTCCAGACCTTGGCTGGGAATGTCTCATTTATGGTCATATTCAATACAAACAAAAAGAACATTTAATTCCGCAAATCAATTCACTGAGTGAAACACTTTATATAGATAAATTATACACACACTGGCTGTTTAAGTCTTTGTGTTAATTATGATATTTTTCTACTTACATTTAATGAAAACATGCCAGATTTGAATATTGAATAATATTGAATATTATTAGATATTGAATATACCAGAACAGTAAATATATATAGAAATGTGGAATTGATCAAAGGGATGTTTTATGCATATTTAAAGGTCATCATTTTAATATTAATGAATTAAAAATCTGCACCATATAAAGAGTTATTATGACCTCTTTCTAGTCTCAAAAAGCTGCTTTCAAGGCCTTAGACAGCTTTTAGGATCTCACTGTGGAGTTTACTCTACTTCCACTAGTCTGGAGCGCAGCATGCTGAACGTCTGAGGTTTAAACAGGGCAAACCTCCAGAAAAATGCTGACTAGCAACGTTCTCATGTGCACCTGATGTAATTTATTTTGTGCAATTTTAGCCATTTATGTGGGAATAAACGTGGAGGTGTTTGCATTTGTTCGTCGCCAAAAATGGCCAAATTCTTACATTTAAGAAAAATATATCCAATTTTGTGTTTTATATTGCTCGATTTGATCAGTGTAACTCTATGGTTGTAGAGTGGCAACATTTTTCCCAAAGAGGGGGGTTGCGAAAACTTTTCAAACGCACAACCCGTGGCCCCGATCTTCCATCCCCACTGTGCACTATGACTATACGCCGTGCTCAGCCAAATAAATGCATATGCTTAATCTCCCTTCACTTTCAGCAGACAGGAAAATTACATGCTGTTCCACTCGCAGCTTGACTTCATTGCGGCCTGCAGTGGAAGCGACAGTTAGCCTATTTACTTTTATTCTGGACTTGTGCTAATTATCTTAACTACACAAGTAATTATCTTCCACATCAAAGGGCCTCGCTCCGAGCGCTGCTGATCCCCTCCCTCCGTCTCTCACTCCCAAACAACCGGCCTGCCTGGCCCCCCGACACACGCCGTCGCCATCATCACGTTTCCCGAGCCAGCTGAATCATGACATTAGTGGATAATTAGCCGATCGCCTGACTGGGTTTGATTGGGAGGTGGGGGGTGCGGGGGCAACATGTGACGAAGCGAACCGTCTGGCATCGGAGCTGCCGAATTTTGAGAGATCACGGAACCGAGACTGAAGAGAGATCTCGCATGTTTTTACCTGCACGGATTATCTGGAAATAAATGACATCTGCAGGGATTGTTGTTTGTTTATCTTTCGCTATTTGGCCGTAGCTGTGTAGATCAATGAGGGGTTTTTTAAACTGAAGCCTTAAAGGAATGAATGTATGGTAAAAAAAAATAAAGAAAAAGAAAGAAATAGGAATGTAGAGCTCATATTTGTGTGCGTTTGATTTTTACTCACATTATCTGCCTTGTCTGTCAATACCTCTGGGCTACAGACAATAATCAGGTCATCTGGCATCAGGCACAGATCCTTCATTAACAGTATAACTGTAATCTCTGCAGAAAACATGAGACTGCTGGGGGAAAATTTACATGAAGTGCATTTAAATTCCTTTGAAGTTGTTTGTTTTGCTCACCTTGGAAACACGCTATTTCTACTTCTCTTCTGCGGTGCGGAGTAAACGCACCCCATAAATATTTATCCACCTTGAGCCCGTGCTATTCTGGCCCGGTGTTTTCTACATGGCCACTGGAGATTGGGCCTATCAGGACCCGCCGACGAGAGAGGGGAGGAAGACGAGAGGAAGAACAAAAAAAATAGAAGAAGAAAAAAAAAAAGAGCAAAAGAAGAAAGCTTGAAGGAGAGAAGTGGTGCTGGAGAATATTTTTGTGTAGGTCCCAAAATGGAAAGTGGAGGGTTGCGAAATGTTTAATGCAGAAGAATGGTTGCACGGTTCAGAGTCTGTTTCCTTTACAAGTCACCTCACATGCTCATGAAGCTTCACTCACACAAGTCTAGGCGCTGCATGTCTTTGTGTGTGTGTGTGTGTGTGTGTGTGTGTGTGTGTGTGTGTGTGTGTGTGTGTGTGTGTGTGTGTGTGTGTGTGT
>CAEGAF010078500.1:0-12122 GCA_903067075.1 Micropoecilia bifurca
CTTTGTCTCTCTCTCTCTCTCTCTCTCTCTCTCTCTCTCTCTCTCTCTCTCTCTCTCTCTCTCTCTCTCTCTCTCTCAGAGTGTTACTCATGGCACTGTGTTGCTGAGCAGCAGCCAGTTGTGTTTTTCCCCTCACCGAGCTCAGTCACTCTCGTCCTCTGATCTGACTCTTATGCACTCTGAGACTCACAGGACAGAACAGACCTTTCCTCTCATCCTCTTCCTCCAGTCTCGCGTCTGACAGGATTTCTTCTTTTTTCTTTTACACGTATCTCCCTTTTCTCTCTCTGCCGGTTCCTTGGGCATTAGTGGGGTGCCTGTGTGTGTGTGTGTGTGTGTGTGTGTGTGTGCGTGCGTGCGTGAGTGTGTGTATGTACATGTGTCTGGGGTTTCAGCATGGAAGCAGTGGCACTGTACACATTTCGTGCCACAGAGAGTGATGAACTCAGTTTTAACAAGGGAGACATGCTCAGGGTAAGAAAAATCATATTTTACGCTATCTATCTATCTATCTATCTATCTATCTATCTATCTATCTATCTATCTATCTATCTATCTATCTATCTATCTATCTGGTGATGTAGCTAACCAGTTTTTTAAACTTTATGTTTTAATTACAAAAGTTAAGAGCTTATAAGAGTCACTTTAATCCAGAGCTTGAGAAACACTGTAGTTTGTTACTCATTTTGAAAGACCCACACTACAATGCAAGGCTTTAGCTTATTTTTTGACATACATCATCACATGGTTTGCCATCAGATGCTTTATAGAGACTTATTTTTCTCATGTTTGAATTGTTCCACTAATTAATGCTGGTTTTATACCTATAACTGCTGCTTGGTTTGTTTGTTGTTGTTTTTTGTCACTGGGTCATTTCACCACCTTCGCCAACTATTGCGTGTCACTTTGTTTAGTTTTTTTTTATTTAGTTAAGTATTTTTTTCTATAAATCATGGAGCTGAAGGAGCTAATGGAGCTGATTTCCTGAAAGCTTTTTGTTAAACCATATCTGCATCTATTTTGATTTTTATTCCCCTTTGAGGGCAAAAGACTCGCACAAAATGTGACAGATTAGTAGCCTTGATCAAACCAAACAAAAAACAAACAACAAAACGATCTGACGGTGACGGATAATACTTTATGGAGTCACATAATATAGTTCTCTGACAGTAGCAGAAAATTACTTTTAAATCTTCAGCTGTCAAAGCGACTACATTATCATACATGACACCATTTAATACAAAATATCTTGAACGAAATGATCACACCTGTTAAAGTACAATGTACGGGGAAAAAACAGCATCCCGTTTCAGTTTAGATACTTCTAGTTTTTTTTTTGCTTTTTTTATAAAGTCTGTTCTTGTTGATTACGTCTGACTACCCTGTGTATGTTTTTTTCTCTTCCAACCAGAACGTTCCAGTTATTCATTATATTTTAGTTCCCTAAATATTACAGCGACTCAGATTCTGTTGTTTAGCATGAAAACTATTATTCATGTCAGGTTCTTAATATTATATATATAAAAAAGTTAAGTTATTTTTCTTTATTGCTTTTTTTCCTCATTTCCCTGTGGGTGATGGCAAAGTGCCTTAGGCCTGCTAGCTGCATATGTTGGGATTTTTTTTTTTTTTTTTTTTTTGGTTAGTGAGCAGAGAGGAAGTCAGCAATGCTACATTGCATTCATACTCTGAAGTTGGTCCAGGTTCAAAGTGACAATTTAAACAGATCACTCATTTACGTTGGAATCGGAAGTCAAAGTTTGTCAACTCATGATGAGTTGAAGATCCAGTATGGCTGCCGCACGTAACGTTAAGGTGGCAGGAATACAGATTTTATCATAACTTTTCATGTGTTGTATCTCAATAAACCATATGTACACACATTACTGTGCACACAATTTGTAATTGTGTTTCATTAAGTAATGTTTTAAATTTCTTACTCTGCCTTTCATATTTTTACTTTATGACTATTGCCTCTGAAATATCTGTTTCTACTTTGGGTAGACATATATATTTTTTAAAGTTCACTTTATAAATAAAAATAGAATGGAATATGCATTGCGACGAAGACTGCTAAGAAGAGAATACCCTGATTGCGACATACCGTCTCTAAAATGTCTAAGCGGTCACAAAACACTTGCATTATTGAGTTCTTAATTAATCCACTTTATTGTTCATTCAGCAGTAGATTTTGTTACATTCAGTTGTTTGAAAGGTTTACATTGTGACGAGTTCAATTTAATATTTAGACTCATTCATACACAGTTCAAGCCTTCAAAGACAGTCCTTCAAGTAGAAGGATGTCTGCTCAGACATTTCTCTTGTTTCCGTTGTCTTGAGGTAAACCATGCAAATACCTTCTTGACACTTACAACACAAGCATCAGAGTAAGAACAACCATCTCTGCTTTCAGTTTAAAATATGACATAAAGACGTTTCGCAAAATGACAGGAGAGTCATTTTGCAGAGCAATTGCGACACAACTTTTCTGATTTTATTTAAAGCTAACTCCTATGTTTGCTGAACAGGTGAAACAACAGCTTGTGTTTCAACTGCTGGAAATTGTTCTAGTGGAAAGTTTTTCAGCAGATGCCTGCTCAAAAGCACAAGAAGTTGTCGAAATTTATACTGCAGCTCCAGCTGGTCAGCAGTCACACACAGACAAATCCAGGGGATTAAGTTAACCACAAGTTTTTGTCTCTGCCAAACAGTGCCAAGTGCTTCTCTAGGTCAGGGTTTAACTGCAATTTCAGTAACCCTTGAATGATAGGGAAATTGTATTAAAGTGTATTAGAGTTACTGAACAGTGATTTGGGATACAATTCAGGTGCTTTTGATTCAGATCTTTTCCTTTCATGCACTTAAACATTCTGAAGATCCTGCTAATCTCTGCGGTCTGCAAAGTCATCTGTGCATTCAGGCAAAAATGAGGCGGTATTTACATCTGAAGCATAAGTAATTATGGTCGGCCTTTTGGGGAACACAAGCTTTATGGTTGCAGTAAATAGGACAGTCACCTGAAGCGGTGAGAGGTTTTACGTGAAATGAGCTCCCCCCCCCCCCTGCTGATGTGGTAAATGGCTGTCTTGATACTGCAACCTTAATTTGTGCTTCAAGTTCAAATATTGTTTATATTTCCTTATTTGTGCCAAAAACCTCCTCGTATATGTGATCTGGTACACTGAGGGATTGAAAAAAAATCAAAAGATTATTTTAAAAATACATCGATCTGTTTCCTGTTGACGCTGGATGTCGGCGTCTGAAGCCGCCTCTCCGGTTAATAATCTATCTCTGGTCCCAGAGAGGCTCATTTTCAGACTTTGTTGCCGGCAAGAACTGGAGCTTATTCTGCTGGGGTGCATTGCTTTGTTCATGTGTTATTGTGCGGTAGCCGTGCGGAGCCGGATCCATCACAATGAGAAGAGAGGTGACTCATAAAGAATTGGTAAAAATAGCTTTGCAGATAAATAAAAAGTGGCAACTCTAAATTTCTGCTTAAAGCTCGAAGACAATGTGGACAAGTTTGGACTCAACGGCCACAAAAAAAATAAATAAATAAAGGAGTGCAGCGACGCCTCCTGCCTTTGTTTTTCCGACATTAAGGTGCTGGAGAACAACAGTCAACTACACACTTCTGTACACCTCTGATTAACAGATGTCAGAGGGCGAACATGTGAAATTCATTTATTTTTAAAGATTATTGTTAAATAACTGCCAGCAGTGTAATTCAGGTGCATTAAATTGTGGTGCATTAAATGATGCTATCATATATACTGTATTGGTAGCTTACAATGCAATTAGTAGTATTTTGTTATTGCCTCTGCAACTAAGTGAATCTCAAAAGAGCAACACATTTTGTCCAAAAGAAATTCAAGAGCAGATGAGAAACAGTGATTTTTAAAGCTTTAAAACTCCAGTTGGTAGGAGTCAATAGCCATGAATAGAGAAAACGTGCTGGACGGCGATGAGCCTTTCTAGAAGTGGAAAACATGGTGGTAGTGCGATGGTCTGTGGCTGCATTGCTACTTAAAATAGCTGATGAGTGTAAAATGTTCTCCTTGCTTGCAGCACATCCTGAAAAAATGTCATTCATTTGTATTTACTTTGTTTCTTTCCCCCATTTTAAATAAAAAGGAAAAACAAAAGCATGGCGAATGCATTTTGGTGACACTGAGTGAATACAGATTTTTGTGTTCTCAAAACTATCCAGCAAATACTTTTTCATGACTTCTATAGAAAAAAGCATATGCAAAATACTAATATTTTAATACGACTTTTGGCCTCGCAGTTGTATTATTATTCACAAAATATATGTAGTTGAAATCTATCAAATCTGAAGGAACATTTATATTGAATTATTCCTCTTTGGGGGGGAAGGTATGTAATCCGTTTCAGACTCTGCTTGTACAAGCCGCATGAGAGATGAGACTCGATTTTAACAGCACTTACAAGAGTTAACATCTGTCACTTCCACACTCGCCGTGATGCATCCACGACGGAATAACCGAGGACGGGGAGCTGGAAAAAAAGAAAATCCCTCTAAAATAACGTCGACTACAGCCACATGAGGATTAATAAGGATTTCTTTCTGTACTTCTGTGTTCAAAAACACTTTTGTTTGGTTGAGTTTCGAGTGGCCAACTCAATAATAGGGCAATCATTTAGCTCTGCGAGTGAATGATGATTGATGCTACGAGCAGTAAATCAATCTGTGGTCTGGATCACATTTTCAAATGCTCACATAAACGTGAGCATGTAGCCATTACGGCCAGCTGATGCATGAAATTAAGTTTCTGAAGGCAGGGAGGGGGCAGGGGAAATTGTTTTGGCAAACAGTCCAAAAACTTCGATGTCATTGCTACATTTAAGTTCTCAAAAGCCAGTAAATGTATAATAATGTGGGCATAAAGACTTTATGATGGGGACCATCATTTTGTGAATTTGAAGCCAAAACAACAACGACAGAAAAAACCTTCATAAAAAACAATTAATTTGCATAGTTTCTGTCTTAAGTTGTACAGATTTAGACCAGGCTGGTTTTGTTTGCACTTTACTTTTAGTAAGAACTAGTTCTAAGTTTAGCTAATTTAAAACAGAACTAATTTGTGTTCATAGTTATTCTGGATTAAAGCAACAGCTTCAACATGCACCACATTTCAATGGTTTGAAAATGTGTGTGTTTGTTACTTTTGTTTTGTTTTAAATCAGATTAATACACTTAGACAAATCAAACCTTAAAGTTCACTTGTACCACAAGTGGTCAGATAAAATTCAAATCACTATCAATTCGAACTTTATGTCATCACAAAAAGATATTTTTAAAAGTGTTAGGCAATGACAGAATTTTAAATACAGGATAATATTTTTTTTACTGCCAAATCAAGCATTTTAAAAGAGCTCCTGAACTCATGTTTCACTACCAAGTGCAACACGAGGGTAATATTTAGTTACAGAAGTTGTGAAACATCTTAAATAGCAAGTCACATATACTAGAGTAAAAATACATTCCTGACAGGAGTGGAGCATTATGCCAAAAAAAAAAGAAAAGGAAAAAAAAAAGATAAAACAGGCAGCTTTAAACAACACAGATTATGAGATGTTTTGCCTTTTAATAACTTCAATGCTCTCTCTTTCTAAGGTTGTCTATAAAGTGTCAGATGATACTAGGATCTGTCACTACTTCGGTTACTGATGTTTGTTGTATCAGATACTTGAAATAATTATACAAATTACAATCAGACCTTTACCAGAAAATGTAAACAAAAACCTAATAATTATTAATATAATAATCTGCATAGGAGTTTTAGAACAAGGCTGCAAAGGTGCAGATGAGGGTTTTTGAAGTGAGGTTCGGTCAAAAAGTTATTAGGAGTTCAAATTTGATCTTGTATGGGTAAATCTGATGTTTTTTTCTTTGGTTGAAATCCTTGGTCCTTGAGAATCAGGCTAACGGCTAGTCCAAGATAAGCTTAGCCCAGAGTGGGGGTACCATTTTGAACAAGCCCATGTTGAAAACATCCAAGCAGCTTGTCCAATCACCGTTTTATGTATGTGTAAACCGCTTCCGTCCTTCCTCTGGACTGTTAGTTACAAAGTAATAACTATTTTAAAATTAAGGTATGAGGCGGTGTGCCATGAATTGTCTTCCTATGTGAAACGCGTGGTGAAAATGTGTTTCATTTCCAGATTCCAACCCAGCTCTGAGTTGGAATCTGACATGGATGTTTAAATTTAAGCCAACACAATTTTGAAATGGCTTGCATGCCCTGTTGTCAGTGCATTTTGCACATGAAGATCATCGATGGTGTACCAACACCTATTTGTCAATTTCCTCTATGAGCTATCATGAGCGGTTTTATAAATAGTTGCCCACTGAAAATGTGACGAAGGTTTAGACGCCCTTAAAATAGATCTCTCATCAGCCTCTGATGTCCTCTGAAGTTAAGTTGTTTTAAAGCACCATATTTCATTGGTGCCCTTTGACCCTCTCAAACTAGCCGTTCATTTTACCTCTACGATCAGCTAATTTGGACTTTTATGAACAGATACCATGAAAGTTAACTGTTGTGGACATAAACTACCTGCTGAACTATTTCTGCGTGTAACTCTAGCAGTGTGAAACTCCTCAAAAACATTGATAAAAATAACTTTTTTGAACTATAATTCTTTCTTCTGCAAGTGGCAACCAATTAAAGTTTGGTAATCAATCAGATGAAGTTCTGATTGACCTGTCACACAACTTAAAAAAAAGGATCTTGGTAACATCACCACTAAACCTGAATGTATTTGATTGCAGTGCATTTTAAAAGCTGAAAGGCATTTTGGTATGAAACATCCTGAAGAGTTTACTGTTGCGTTTCAAATTTGCACCGACTTCTTTACCGGCAGCATCTCATGTATTTATCCGTCTGTGAATGTTTGTTCCCAGATCACCAACATGGAAGATGATCCTAACTGGTACACAGCTGAGCTCCACAACAGGAAAGGCTTTGTGCCAAAAAACTACATCAACCTGAGGCCACATGCGTAAGCTCACACATACACACACACAGTGTATTGTGCCCCCACACATCCTCGGCTCTTCTGTAAATTGGGTGAATGCGTTTCACACATCCAGCGCTGGTCTATCTAACCGCTCATCAGTCAGTGAACGTGTGCAGCGGGTAGCTCCAGGCGCTCTGTGCTCCGCTTTGGACATCTGCACTCTGGCATAAGGCAGAATACCCAAGGGGACGCTCTCACTTTATGCCTTACATAAGCCCACAATCCAGCCGTCTGTGTGTAGTGTGTGTGTGTGTGTGTGTGTGTGTGTGTGTGTGTGTGTGTGTGTGTGTGTGTGTGTCTGTGTGTGTGTGTGTGTGTGTGTGTGTCTTTTTAGTGTTAATCTGCTTGTATACCCCATGTTTCCATCAGATGCTTGGACACCAGCTGGATTGTACATTTGCTGTGACAAACAACAAACTGACTACAGAACAAGTAGCTCAGCTGTGGTTTATTAGCGAACACTGAAGCCTGATCCAATTGGAGTAATTTTTTTTGAACACCCTTAGGAGAAATTTGTAGAGATCTTTATCAGTTTCTTCCTTCTCGCTCAAAATAATGTGAAGTATAAGGGGAAAAAAATGTTCTAATGTGACAAGAGCTACTAAGAATGCCCAAGAAATTAATTTCGCTATGTTTGGTGTTTATAGCCTTGTTTTACTAATCTGGTTCATAGGGGCTGATTTTTTTTTCTTGGAAGCCTTACTTCCAAGCAACTCACTCTAGCAAGCTGGCAAAATTTGATATAAAATGACAGAGTTACTCAACCTGCACGGCTATTTCCACTTTTATTGCATCTGTTTTAAGTGCAAATTTAGCATCTTGTTTCAAAAATAACTTCACAAACTCTTTTTATCTTTGCCTCGTTTCTCTTGTAAGTACCTGTCAGCCCTTTTGTTTCCCCTCCTTGAAATTCTCAGCAGTTTCAGGGTTGGTACTTATGCACTAACAGCTTGTTTTTCAAGAGTGTGTAATTTCTGGTGCAGGAGTTTCTCAGTGCAGCATTGTATCTACAGTCTCTTACAAAAAAATACTCAATTTTCAGTCTTGAATTAGTGGCAAAACATAGGTCTGGACTTTGATTAGGCCATTTCAACATATGAATATGGCTTTTATCCATCCAGACGGCTTTCTCTAAATGCTACATTTTCATAAAAACTAGTTTTTTAGTGGCTAGGCTAGCTTTTTAGCCTAGTTTTTTAGTGGACTAAAAATCTAGTTTTTGATGGTTTGCAGTTTTTGGTGAGTTGAATAGTGCCCTGCAAGATCCTTTTATGAGGAAGCATAACAGTAAATGGAGCTGATTACAAGTAGTCAATGAACGTTTCAGGCTTTTATATACACAATAAAATTCAAACCGATAATTTTCCTTCCTCTTCAAAATACATGCAGTAGTTTGGTCTGTCATGTAAAATTCTATTGACGCTCACTGACATTTTGTAGTGTAAAACATGTTCCATTGGGAAGAACATTTTCTAACATTTACATCGGCGATATCTTTCTTTGTCTGTCCGTGTGTGTCTGTCCATCCTCCAGATGGTTCGCAGGGCGAATATCTCGTGGCGTGGCTGAGAGTCGGCTGAGACACAGAGAGTGTGGAGCCTTCCTGGTCAGGGAGAGTGAGAGTGCTCCTGGAGAGTTTTCGATGTCTGTCAGGTAGGAGATAAATGCTTTCAAATCATATGAAAACCATGGGATATCAAGTTTTTCCCTATATTGTTCATTAGGCAACAAACTTTCGCTGGTTCCCTGTAGCTCATAGACTTTTAAAATACTTTTGTTAGTTTTTATATCGCTTGGCACCACACTACTAAAAAAAACCCACCTGTTTATAGCTGCTTTTGAACCATAGTAAATGAAACATTGACCAACATATTTTGATGCATAAGATTTTGTGATGGCACTCATCAAAATTTGAACCTTTGTTCGATTGTTGACTGTCTGGTGTTTTTCTTTGTGACTTTGTTAATTTTGTGTTTTTGTCATCTGAAGCACTTTGAACTGGCTTGCTGCTGAAATGTGCTACATAAACAAACTTGATTGATTGATTGATAGGCAGCGAAGAGATGATAATTTAATTACACAATGAATTAAATAGGTCAATCTGAGGACGCTCTGTTCGCTTGATTTTCCCCCATTTTCTTTCCTTTGGTTGGTTCAGGGAAATGTGGAGAGAAAGACGGGTTTAGACGATGAGGTGTGAGGAGAAGGCAGAGGGTAAAATGGAAGATTTGCCACCCTTCTGGGCTGATGTGACTTAATATTGTCTGGCACAACATCTGGAGCTGCTGGTGCAGCTGTACGTTTGGCGT
Source organism: Micropoecilia bifurca (assembly GCA_903067075.1). NCBI lineage: Eukaryota > Metazoa > Chordata > Actinopteri > Cyprinodontiformes > Poeciliidae > Micropoecilia > Micropoecilia bifurca. Next base: position 9,354 of record CAEGAF010078500.1, read on the forward strand.
TGTCAGAGCGGGGAGGTGGTGGTGGTGGGTGATGGTGAGGGATGCAGCTGAGCCTTATTGCTAGACCAGAGGGACACTATGCGATATTGGATGTGGAGAGCCTTTCTGATTGGCTGGTCATTGATATATAATAAAAATGACAAATTTGTGTAAGAGGCTTTTGCAGCATATCTCTTTCTGCCAATATTTGACGTATAGGACATGGAAGAAGACCGTGGCTCCTTGTTACAAAACAATAAATCTGTCACAAGGGGACAGGAATGGTTTCGATGCCAACTTTTTTTGAGCTGTTGATCAAAAATGTCTGACAGTTCTCCAGTTGTGGGCTGGTGCAGCAGCAGCTTGGAAAATGGGTCAGGTGCTGTCTGTGCGGTTTCTGTGAAGTGACAGCGCTGCTGCCAGAGGAGGCGTCTCGGTGGCAGTAGCCGTAGAGATCCCAGTCTCGGCTCGGCTTAGCTCAACTTTGATGTCCGTTCTAGAGCAGAGCGGATCAGGCTTGTTTTCTTGTTGAACTCTGTTGCTAAAGATATGTTTTTCAACAGACTGCAAATGATCAAAAACATTATGACATTGTTATAATACATGTAGCTCATTTCATGGTGATCCGCACTTTATGCCAAAGTTCTAGGCTTGACGATGATTCTGTGAGGATATGGATTTTTGTATGTTTTACTGTGAATTTAGTTCCTGTGTAGTCTTGTCCTCCCTTTGGTTGTCTCCAGCTCTGGAATGGTGGAGCAGAGATCTTTATGGACTAGTCGACGTGTGTTTAGTTGACCCCTGGAGGGTTGTGCCTTGGGCCTTTTGTTTTGGGTTCTTGCTAAAGTCTGAGGGGCCATTTTTTCTTAGGTGTCCAATCCACATTCTCAAAGTAGTTTCCTCTGTAGAAAGTTACTTTGCCTAGGCTCAATTATACAAATAAGGAGTACCCCTTTCTAGAGCTAAAGCCTCTATGTTGAAAGGGATCAACTCAAGCTGGTCCCGGTATCTGATCAGAATAACACTTGGATGTCTTCCCTTTGGGGGTTTTCTGGGAACATCACACTGGCAGAACACCCTGGGGAAGACACACAAGTAGCTAAAAGGACTAAACATATCCCAACTGGCTTGAGAATACCTCGAAATCCCCCACAGGGAGCTGGGGAGTGACTGTACAGAGCAGAATATTAATGTTTCCCGCCTGGACTTGTGACTGCTTGGGAATTGTTTTTACCAAGTTGGCAACAATAGATTGGTGAATGGCACAATACTGAATGGTGTTTTGTATTAAGTTCATAATCTATTATACACACAAGGCTCTTCATTAGAAACATCCCAAAAGTGAAATAACATTCTGAATGTATATTTAATTCACATCACTAACAACGGACAACTGTCTTTACTGGAAAAATGCTGACAGAAAGCAAACAACAAAGACATGGAGTTTGCGTGTCCTTTATACAACTGTGGTTAGAGTGGGGAGAGTTGAGATTTGTTGGGTAGCGGCAGCACATGGGGCCTTTTTTTAACAGTATAAATTTCAGGAACTTTTAAAAGGCAGAATTCATGTAGAGGGACTTTCTGCAGAACACGCCAGTGAAACTGTCCCTCTTGGCTCTTTAGTGAAGGTACGCCAACCCCAACTTTCATCGGTACCGAGATCTTTTTTTTACCTCCCTTGGACAGTTTCCCGATTTTCTTTGACTCAGTAGCAGATGTACCCAAAGGATAGCTTTGGTGTGTTTTTTTTGCACTTTGTACAATGCTGGAAATTAGGTCTTTGCTCTTCTCTGTGCATACTTTGTTCCATTTCCTCGTGCTCTTGGCATTTGCTTTCAATATCCGTCCTTCCAAGTAAATGTAGCTGACTGAGCGTATCGACCTTGTACAGTCTCTATAAGACTGCGTACATCAAGATAGAGCAATTACACTTTGAGCAGGAAATGTTCCACACACACACACACCCACACACGTACACACGACTGTATTTTTTCCTGTTTTCTTTAACTGTTACCCCTTCGGTTTGAACAATGCCATGGTCACGTCATGAACTCTGGGACACAGGTGCACCCAAACAAGTACAAACTGGTTTCCTGTTGCCTTTTTCCTGTCCTAGCCGAAGGTCAGGTGAAACAAAAGAAATGTTGTCCCCTTTAAAAGCAGATTCCTGTTTCTGTAAGCCAAATGCGCTTTTAAAAATCTGTGCACTGCTCAAAGTCAACACTGAACTCTGTTTATCTAAGAAGGGAAGGTTGTCACTGGCTCTCTGTAAGATTATTATTGTTAAAAACTAAAAACACATCTCCATTAATGATTTAGCCTTACTGCAGAATGCATACAAGACAAAACCTTGAAATATTATTTAAATGTCTATTAATTTGTGTTTTAATGAAAAATTAAAAAAAAAACAATATCATTATATACAGGAATGTATTTAAAATACTTACTATAGTTTTAGTTTTTTAAGCTAATAGTAATATAGAAATTAGATTTGATAAAAATTATTTTACACTAGTCTAATTCAAGTTTTTTTTGTTTTGTTTTAATGAATATTGTCTACACAACCATAAGGAGGATTACTGTCTCGACAGTTGTCCAGCAGAGAGTCAATGACATTCCCCACAAGGAGAGCAAGTGACTAAAGGTTATCACCACACAAGCAATCTGTGTTAAGACACAGAAACTGTAGAAGCTTATTGATACTTTGTATAAAAAATACATTTTATATATATATATATATATATATATATATATATATATATATATATATATATATATTTTTATATATTT